>JAOSBN010000009.1:6934267-6955558 GCA_027563595.1 Erythroxylum suave
TTATTATAATTGAGCTTCTGCTTCTAACAGGTACCTCTTCTTCTATCACCTTCATTCTCAAGTCCTCTTTTCTGATAAGACTATGAGATATCACTCTATTTTCAACTGATTTTTCTTTTCGTTGACTACTAGTTGAAGTACTCTCTTTTTGACTGGTCTTTAAATTTTTACTTTCTTCTACCAGTCTAGAAGGTGGTTGGGGTTGGGGTTTCTTCCTTTCAAACTCCAACTTCCTCTTCCAGTCTCTTTAGTTGGCTTTGTTTGCTCTTGTTGCAAAATTGAGACTAGAGACTTTATAGCCTGTGGTGCCTTTTCTATCTTCTTAGATTTTTCACCAAGAGTCAGTCTTTTCCCTCTCTTTTGTTCATCTTTCCGAAGAGTTAATAACCTTGGTGATCTTTCTGACTTTTTAACTTTCTAAAAATCAAGTGTTTCTGTCTTTCTTTTCAATGACACTTGTTTTTCAGATAGATTCACCTGGATTTCTTTTCTTTGCAACATCTTCTCAGCTTCAGCTGCTACCTCTGATGGTTTCTTCTTTTCTTCTATAACCATTCTTCCAGAGGATTGAGGTTTCTTCTTCTCTTTGGGTTTAACATTCCTACTTACGCTACGTCTGACAGTGTGTTCCCCCTAATCCTTGCTCTCGCCATAGAAGTCGTACTCAATCCCATTCTACCGATAGTTGCTGCATTAATAATGCTTTTAATATTCATCTTCATCCTGTTTCTTTTGTAAAAAAGAATTCCAGAATCTCTGAAGATTCTTATTAGTAGCATGCCATATGGAAAGGCATTTGAATCCCTCTTCGTCTTCATCATATATCTCAAAATCAGGTATGGAATATTTATAGCCTGATGATTGAGTAAATAGAACAGGCATTGCTCATCTATCATTTTCACAACGTTCTTCGATCTTGTTCTTGGTAGAATACAATGAAAAAGTATATTATGTAGAACCCTAGCCTTCGGAACAAGGTTCGACGACTTCTTTTCCTTTGGGTCACTACTTCCATAGAGTTGTCGATTTACATGTGCTTTCTCTAGACAGTTTTTAGTCATCCATCTAGGGTTGTAAGACATCTCTGCTCCAACACATGGACATCCACTAACCTTCTCGATTAGCTCCAGTGTTACAATAACTGACAATCTATCCACCATTGATACTACAATATCGTCTACTACTTTTGCATTCTTCCAAAACTCATAAACTTCATTCAGATAGACTATTTCACGGACCTGAAAGAAGCTTTTCCATCCAGCTGCATTAACTTCTGGATCAATATCCATCTGATTCTTCTTCAAGGGTTAGAAAGCAACATATTTTCCATAAATCATTGCTTGCTCCATTGTGATCTTTAAACAGTAGAAACTTCTCAAAGTAATGAGATTAGTATCTAAAGATGAGAACGTAACCGAAAGGTCTCGAAATCAAGAGTAATGAACAGTTGTTTTTAAGAGTGCTGCAAAAATCAATTTCAGAGGATTTCAAGATTTTTCTAGAGATGGTGATGCTCTGAACCGTATGAGAGGATTTATGTATGTTTCCCTCTAAAAATAATTATCGTCTGTAACTTGCAATTACTAGCTCTTGAAGACTTATGACTTTTTATCTTCCTTCTGTAAAAATCATCTGGTTCATGACGTGTCATTTGCAACTGACTAATTTCCTCAGATCTATCAATAGAAACTTTTTTCATATCGTCTACTTGTTTCTTAAGGCAGACGTTTTCTTTTTCTAACACTTCCGTGTTTCTCAAGTTTTCGACAAACTTTCTTTTTAGGGATCTATACTGTTTCAGTATGATATGTGAATCTTCTAACAATTCTAAATATGCATCTTGAAGTTCATTAAAGTTAGAAGTCACCTCCTCGTCACCTTCTTTTTTGGCTACCAAGCATATATTTGCTTGTTCTGATGCTTCTGAATCAGAATTAGATTCGGATGAATCTAAATCTTCCCAAGTTACCATTATACTATTTTTATTTCCTTTACTTTTCTTCACTTCTCTTCTCAGCAACAGACATTCAGACTTGTAGTATCCTAGTTTGCTGCACTCGTAGCAAATGATAGAGGTCTTCTCATTCTTGACGTCTTCTTTGCTATTTTCTTAAAAGAAAAATTTTTGCTTCCTTTTGCTTTCTTTTTCTACATCCTTCTGATCTTCCTTGAAATGAAAGAAAATTTGTCATCATCTTCACTTGAATCATAATCAGATTCATTGGTATCATCTTTCTTGACTTTTTTGATCTTTAATGCTTTTGATGAAGAACTTCTATTTCTCTGATTCTTATGATTTTTTTGACCAGCCTTTAATGCCATGAATTTGTCTTTTTTAGGTTTATCTTCAGCATCTAGCTCTACTTCATGTATATTCAAATAACCAGGCAATTCGTCTAGCTTTAATTTGCTCAAGTCCTTGGCTTCTCGTATAGCAGTGACTTTGGGTCTCCATCTTTTCGACAGACTTCTGAGAATCTTCCTCACATGGTCTTGATTATCATAGATTCTCCCAAGAGCTTTAAGTCCATTAACGATAGTTTGAAATCATCCAAACATCTTATCAACAAACTCATCTTCCTTCATTTTAAACATCTCATACTGATGTACAAGAATACTGATCTTGGACTCTTTCACCTGGTTTGTGCCTTCATGTGTGATGGATAGAGTGTCTCACATCTACTTCACAGTCTCGCATCCATGAACTTTATCATATTCACTTATGCTTAATGCACAACTCAGAAAGAACTTGGCCTTTGAATTTAGTTGAAATATGGCTTTGCGATCAGCTAACCATCTGTTGTGAGGAATCACATTTCCTTCAACATCTACTGGTTCGTATGGTCCATTCTCGATGATATCCCAAAGATCAATGTGTGTGGATTCTATGAAGAGCTACATCCTGTCCTTCCAATAATGATAATCTTTACCATTGAATGCAGGAGGACTTGTGACGGAGGCACCTTCAGCTATAAAAACATTTAATTCTACCATAGATATTTGTCCTCACTTTGTAAAGGTGGTTCTTGGAAACTGAGCTCTGATACCAATTGAAGTAAATCACACGTTAGTATAGACTTTACGTACAAGAAACTCGATACAAGGGGGGTTTAATGGTGTATCCTTTTTGTGAATACAAAATGTTGCTAAGAACTTCTCTTTCTTGTTAAAAGATACCACAAGGATTATATGAAAATTATTACGTATTTAAATTGTAAATAACTTCTATATAATTGTTTAATCAACAAAATAAATGAAGTAAAGGATAGAAGATAGATGCTGTGATTTTTATACTGGTTCACCCCAAACCATGGGCTACGTCTAGTCCTTAGAGTTCGTCTGAGTGTTCCACTATACTTCAAACAATTACAAGTATTTTTTTCTTCCCTTCCAGAGTCTCTTCAGGACTCTTACAAAGTATTCTTTCAGCTAACATAGCCTCTCCAGGTTCTCAGCCTTTTCGTTCTCTCACTAGAAAGATATTGTGAGCTTTTGTTACAATAGGGTTAGCTTTCTTAGTATCGCACTACAAAATTTCTCTTTTCCAAGTAAGCACTGAAAGCTCAAAGATCACTGATTTCTCAAAAGTTGTAAGATTCGTTAGATTGTAAAATCTTTGACTCCGGCTAGTATTTATAGCCTAAGTCTCTAACTGCTTCTTGATTCCTGACAACCGTCGTTTAGTTGAGTTATGTAACTAACTCCAACTAAGTAACTGTCTGACGTACTGCTGTATCTTCATAGTATCATCTATGTTTTGTCTTTGTGTTTGTATTGTCTTTCTGTTTGTATTGTCTTTGTGTCTGTGTTGTCTTTGCATCTGTATTGTCTTGGTGTCTGTCTTGTCTTTACGTCTGTGTTGTCTTTGCGTCTGTGTTATCTTTGCATCTGTATTGTCTTTGCGTATGTATTGTCTTTGCGTTAGTGTTGACTTGCGTTTGTGTTGACTTCGTGTCTGTTTTGTCTTTGCGTCAGTATTTTGTACTTACGTCTATGTTGTCTTTGCGTCTGTGTTTTGACTTCGTCTGTGTTCTGTACTTCGTCTGCACACTTAACACACTTGTCAAAACGTTCATTTGTTTCTAACATTATTATTATTTGATTGTCATCAAAATTGATCATCGTGAAGTCCTCTTGACTTAACAATATACAGTTGCTTAACTCCAATTAATCTAACTGGAAATCTCCTCTGAACTTGAAAAGTCACGTTGCAATTTTTGATAAGTTTTACAAACTCAGTGAGTGAACCATCATTGATGATCTCACTCAAATCAAATACACAAATATCACATATCCAACCAATTTCACAACATTTTCCATCTTAAAAAGACATAATGAATGTCACACATTTCACAAACATTCTTTCAGAACATGTATGACCCAATCATTCACATTATCATGGCATATCACTTTATCATCACAATTTTAGAAAAGGTTTCATAATCATATAATTCATAAATATACAAATAAAGATGCATATGAGACTCTAGATTTGTTATTATTGGTTGTGACTGTGCACCTTTCAAATACAGATACTGGCCCATTGGGCTCAGTCAGATACAAAAATCATAGAGCCAAGCTCTACGTGCAGAATTTTGAGTTTAAAGCTCTTTCAGACTGCCTACTTTGATCACAACACCTTTATCTGAACATGCATTTCACGTAATGCATCAAATCACAGAATATGCCATGAATAGCAATTACTTATGATGCATAAATAGAATTTTAGATTCATTAAACCTCAATCTGGCATTCAACTTTTATTAAGTATTCAGAAATCATTCAGAATCATGTGCTCATATCCAATCATAACACTTCCAATACATTCCCAAATATCAATCTCCTCGAACTATTAATGTCCAAAATTCACATTCAGATAATAAACAATTCAATAATTAGATGTTAAACAGAATAAATCAATCCTAGGAATATCATTTAGGTTGACTCACAGTAAGCTCTCGTATATGCTATTGCCTGGATGGTCCGCCAATGTCTTGACGATGGCGTTCGACTTGATTGTCTAAATACACATACATTGTACACAGTACTAAAGTGATCAAACAAATACATATTCAATTATGCACATAGATATATGTTTCATGTTTAATGCATGCTCAATGATTATTTCAGGTATGTTTCCTTAATCATAATTCATAATCATTCATATACTATCACTTGGATATGTCTTGTTTGCATTTGAGTTAATACCTTAAGTAGAATTGATCATGCTCAATTCATTAATCATATGCTCTTTTATAGCATTACAAGTATTTCACATACTTCCCGATTCTCATTCATTCATTCATAATACGATATTCATAACTTTTGGAATACATTTGCATTCATAAGGACATCTTCATTTCATTAACACTTCTTTATTCCAAAACTAGGTGCATTGTTATCAAACATTCTTTTCCTTAAAGTATAACATCAAAGATCAATCAAAACTTATCACACATTTAACCAACTTTTCCAACATCAAATTATATTCATTTTAAGTCCCAATCAAATCCAAATGCATTATAGTTAAGTACCTTATCCTTAATTGGTTTAGCCTTTGCACAAATCAAACATTACCATGCAAAATCCATTACCCACGATTGTGATAGAAGCTAATGGTTCTGCCCATTTTTCTAGCACATTTTCCTGATTTTCTTAGGATAGGTATCAGGTCAATTTTGTATGGCCATTCTGATATAGAAACTTAGGTTTCTAGGCAATAAGTTCTTCTAAACAAATGTTCCTATATGTCTTAAGTTTCTAATGAACTAAATTTCATACAATTTGGTTTATTATTCCCAGAGTTATAACTAAAATACTATAAACTATTCTTAAACAGTGACAACACCTAATACTCAAATTCAAGCCAAAATTTAAAACCCTTAAGGACAGAATTCAAATTCAATTCCTTCATGAAAATAGTAGCCATATCATCCAATTTTGATAGATACAAATCAATATATGGCCAAAATATAGATACTATTGAGTGGAAACACTCCATCTAACATATTCTAGCACACTTCATCCTCAACCTTACATGTAACTCATTCTAATTCAAGCATCATTCTCATACCATTTAACATGCCTTAAAGCTCAGATTGTTACTTACCTATTATACTTCCAATTGAACACAAAACTTCAAATTAAACTAAGTCTCCAATCAAGCAAGATCAATTATGAATCTAAGTGAAAACAAATTGTTTTTGGACAGTAATATGAAGTCCACTTTGCTTAGTCAGGTTACTAGGTGTCGAATTCTAAGCTCAACATTTGTCCTAAGGCATGTATTACATTTGTTTAATCAAAATGCTACCATTAATTCACTCCATAAATTGCCATTTGTCATTAAATGATTAGTCCACATGTCACTTACTAATTGCTCCACTTGTCACATAATAATTGGTCAATTTGTCACACATTAACTAGTCCATTTGTCACATATTTAACTATGCCAAATGTCACTCAATTTTAGGCTTAGTCATCCTAATTTTACACGTCTCAATTAGTCTTGCCACTAGGCATTTTTCCAAGAATAAATGTAGATATTAATTTATCAATCTCCCAATTATGACAATTAATTCCAAGTTACTAATTATAACTAACAATTCTTGTCTTTGGTAAACCAAACTACAAGATATTGGAAAAGCATATTCATATCTCATATCACATTCAATTTCATACCCTGGAATATGTCAATTGAGTGCAATTTTGTCTAATTCACATTTCATATGAGTATGCTCATGTTATGCCTTTGAATAAAATTATGAACTCATGTCATAGATGTACCAATTTTAGTCTACATGTTGACACTCATATGGCTTGTTAGTCTAACTCTTAAAATCTCTCGATCATTTAAGAGAGGGGATGCTACAATTCTCCCCCTCTTTAAGACATTTCGTCCTCGAAATGCTTAACCAACTGATTCCATAGATGAGGTAATGTTGTCTCATGTTTTTCTCAAACTGCCAATTAACTTCTTTTCTCGAATGATCTTCTCTAATCATTTGACTTCCTCAGATTTCTTATTGACCTATCCTAATGTTTGACCATTTTAATATTTTCTCCATATAATTCACATTGTTTACAATCTCAAATTCCTAAGTTGGTAAGACAGTCATCAAATCTAACTTGTATCTTTTGAACATATTAACATAGAATATGGTGTGGATCTAAGTTCTTCTTGTAATAGCAATAACATTATCTCAAATTCAAGAATCCAATAACGTAGTTGGATACTTTACAATAGTTAGAACACATGCACTCTCTATACTATGTTCATTTTTCTCATACCTAATTTTCATACTGACTCCAATATTCATTTCTGATTTATACCATTTTCATTCATTCCTAGCAGTGAAACTTTTGGTCTACTTGATATAATTCGGTGGAAGTCTTCATCAAAAAGGATTTCGCTCAGTAATCATTTATATTGTTCACATAATCCTTATCAATCAACTATTTTCATCTTTGCTTTTCAACCATTTTTCTACAACAAGATCAATTATTATCATATCTCACATGACCAGGATGTTCTATATATTAAAACTCAATGAAGCAGTAGGCATATTCATTTACTTTTATGCTTTAGTACATACCATCAAGATCATTACATGTTATCCAGAGATTTATTTTCAAGAAATCACCAATTTTTATCTTAAGCTAATGATACTTTGATCTCAGTTGATTCCGGATAACATTCAAGTATTCTATAATCATATAAAGTTACTTCTCTATAGTAATTATCATCATGACTTAAGAGCATTCAATATATCATAAATCACTCCCTAAATCATATCTAAGTATATAATACATATGTACTCAGTAAAATCGTTCATCAAGGTAATCACATTATCATATATGTATTCACAATAACTGATCAACTTAATCTTAAGGACTTCTACAAATTAATTCATTCTTTTTATTGGGTACCACCATCATTACTCCCTTCTTTAGTACAACCTGCATAAGACTCGCCTAATAATTATCAGAAATAAGGTAAATCATATAAGCATTTAGTATTTTAATTACCTCTGCCTTTACCACTTCCTTTATATTAGGATTTACCCTCTTTTGGAAATGTATCATTAGCTTCAAATCCTCCTCCATCAAAAATTTGTAACGACAAAAGGAATGATTGATTCCTCTAATACTAGAAATCTTATAATAAATGTCCTTGTTATGTTCTTAAGCATATTATCATCTTTTTTTTAATCCACCTTTAGAGTTGATGCAATAATCATGAGAAGTTTTGAATCCTTTTTAAGAAATCTACACTCTAAGTGATCAAGTAGCTTATTTAACTCTAACTCTAGAGGTTTTTGTATGGAGGGTTTCAACATCTTTTCTTTGCTTCTGTCTTATTTAACTCTACCTTAATCTCAAGTATCACAAAATCTATTGGCTAATTGAACGCTCATCCTAATGAGTTTTGGTTCCTTTAATTTTAGTTTTTTGAATAATTTATGAGGCATTAGATTTATGCTAGCCCCTAAATCACTGAAGCTTTTTCTACTAGTAAACATCTAATTAAACAAAGGATAGTAAAACTCCTTAGATCTTTAAGCTTCTCAGGTAATTTGTTTTGTAGAATAGTCGATGATTCCTCAATTAATTTGACAGTAGTGTTGAGCAAGTTTTATCTAGCGTAAAACCCCCAATATTAGCAAGTATTCAGATCGTAACTTGTAATATCAAAGATGTCAATCCCACAAGGAAATAGTTAAAACTAAATGAACCTAACTTTGTCTAAGGAGATAAAATATGATTAAAATAAAATTAAAACATTTAAATCAAGAAAATAATCAAAGAACAAATGAGCTAGCACAAATATGTAAGGAACATCAAGGATGAAACTTAGGATTCATTCTATCGTTATTTTACTCCCTAACTGCTGCTAATTCAATTATATGTTGACTCTAGATATTCTAAGGGATTGACTACTTTTTCTCAAGACCTAATCAATTAACCCTGATTTATTACAAAATTCAAGATTTTGTAACCTCCTGGTTTACAAAATCTACCTACTATTGTCAACTAGTCCTTAAGTGATCTATCGAATAATTAGATGTTCACACAAGATCTCTCTTTGCATGATTACCAATTTGATATTTAAGAGACTTATTAGGTCACCAACTCTCATTACCCAATCTAATTAGATTACTTTCAAATCACTCTCTCAATCTTTTATCGAAGTATTAGCATACCCAAACATCACAATACTAGAAAATTGAATTGAAATCAACACCAATCAAGTCACAAACAACTCAAGAGCAAATCAAAATCTGAAAATTAGAACATCCTGAACGTGAATAACATATTCAAATCCAAGTTACACATTATGTTTAATAAAATAAACAAAAGAAGAAAGAAAAAACTTGATTTGAACTCAAACTTGAAATCTAGAATTTTTGGATTGCTCTTCTTAATTCTCCTTGTTGTTTTAAGAAGATGGTGGCTGCTCTTTTTGAGTGTTTTACGTTCTTAAATATTTTTTTAGGCTTCTAGGGTTATTTGTAGGGTTTACCCACCTAATTTGATTCCAAAAATAGCCCCAAAACATCAAAATTACAAAATAGGTCGCATGCTGGAAAGGCTTAAATTCGTTGGAATTACTATAGGCCACGATCGTAGCCTACTTCCACACTTCCAATTCTTCTCTTTTCTTCAATTTCCTGTTTCCATACACTCAAACACATATAACACACCTCTTGAAACATAAAATTAAGATCCAAATCATGCCCAAAACCATATAAATACTTAGAATATAAACAAACACTAATAATAGCATAATTCTAAGCATGTATACATGATAGTCATCGAAGAAACACTCAAAAGCACACTTAAAATTCTCTCAAATAATAGTATAATTTATACCTATCAGCATCCCCATACTTAAACTTTTGTTTGTTCTTAAGAAAAAACAAAAACAAAACACATCCCAAACAAATGAAACAATAACACATACATTCATGCAACATGCACTAATGATACAGGTGACATCTAACTTCATAAAACCAATTTAACCTTTAAAAACAATCATTCAAATTGTTCCAACATTTTAACCTATACAATTTATGGCTAAGCACTTTGGATTGAATGTACATACTAATCAAGACATTAACATTATATTCATTCACCTAAAACACTTGTACACATACATTGATAATTAGTAATCAACCAAAATTTGCAACTATCACTAAATAAATTTTGATGAAAATTCTTTCTATTTATCAAGATTGGTAGGATTTATTTAACAAAACACCATTTTGTTCATTTTCTTCATCGTTGACCAAGTCTTTTGATGCAAAGGCAAATATTTGTGATGAATATCCCCTGGTTACTTAACTAGGTCATGTTTTATTAATAGGCTTGGTTAGAAAGTCATTATAGCCTTTTGACGTGAAGGTAAATATTTTTGATGAATGTCCCCTAGTTACTTAGCTATATGATATTCTCAATTGGCTATTAGCTATTAGCTCTACTCATAACCCAAAGGCCAGTAGAATAGCTATTTATTAAAGATACATAGCCTTCTACTCATAACCCAAAGGCCAGTAGAATAGCTATTTATTAAAGATACATAGCCTTTCTTCATTTCTTTTTTACATTTCACATAGCCTACCTCATTTCTTTTAGCTAATCTTCCTCATGAAAGGTTACGTACTCAATTGACTTAGAATTATAATTGTACGTAACAAATTTCCTAAGGTGCCAACACTAATTTCATATCCTAATTAACATGCATATTTAACCAAAGATGCTTAGAACATAAATTTCATAAGCTAATATGTCTTTACAACTTAAAAGATTATGTTCAAAGCTAAAATAGTTCCATAAAGTTTTAGCCATTTACATATTCACACAATTCACACATATGCAAGAAAATGTTCATATAATGTCAACCTAATTAACAAACAACGACAATATGACATGCAAAATTCGCTAACATATGACATGCTAATGCACAATCCTCCCCACATTTAGACAACACATTATCCTCAATATGAAAAATAAAAAAATAACATATATATGAAAAGAAAAATAACAAGAAATAACGAAAAGTAAAGGTTAAGAACACGAAACCACTAATTGAGAATGAGGTGGTGATGGTGTTGAGATGGAACTTGGAGGCACTTAATGATATAAAGATCCAGCCATTCCACTTCCCTACAAAGTAAAAATAAAAGAAATAAAAAATAACAAGCACTAGTAAAATAAAATAAAAAGTAAACTTATCCTAATTCTTGGGTTGCCTCCTAAGTAGCACTTAGTTAATGTTGTTAGCTTGACATTTCTTCATGTTTATGCTCAACCTGGGTCTATTATGAGTGGCTTGCTTCCACTAGTGCTTCTCAATTTCAATTGTAAACAAGCTACATGTTGTAAGATAATCAAAAGATATAATTAATTAGTGACTGTTGTCGCCTACAACCAAATATAAAAAGAAACCAACTTCTTGCAACACAAATTACTGTAGTAGTAGAAAGTAGGGATCGTTCCCACGAGAAATTCAAACATTAGTAGTTACGTAATAAAAAGGGGGTTTTTTAATTGTGAATTAAACATAATTGAATTGGAATACGAAACTAAAGAATAACTAATAGCAAAATAATGATAATCTAACAATCAATAGGAACAAATCTTGGTTTCCGGTCTCCTTCATTATTGAACTTGCATTGATCGACAACATTAAAAATAACCAATTTATTAATTAAGCATTCGTCTTGGTAAATTTCTTTACCTACTTTCTCTTATGTTTAGTTAACCAAAACATGTATTTGAATTAACCTTTATTAATCAATAACCTGGATGTGATCTCAAATTTAATTAATTAATAGCTTTATGAATCAAGAAAATCGACGAACTAAACAACATACATGCGATGTATATTTAGCCTAGACAATTATTTTTCTTAGAATTATGTCCCTAACATAGTAGACAAAAATCCTAGTCGCCTCTTTTGATTAAAAGAATTGAATGTCAATATGTTTAATTTAGCGATTGATTGAATAAAATCACAAACTAGTTACGCATCTAGTTTTAAAATCAAACAATCAAATAATGACCAGAAAAATAATTAATACTTGACTAATAAATCGATTGAAATAAAGAACAAAAGTCTCACAACATTGCAAGTTCAATAATTAGGATTTCGTAAACCAAGAAATCAAAGTTTAGTTACCCAACATCAAAATTTTTCCTTATTATTTAGGACTGTCACAAACTTTATTATGGATTGATTTCTATTTGGAACTATCACGGACGTTAGGATTGTCACAGGCATTGCTCTTCTTTTCTTTTCATGCTACTCCTTTTCTCTTAGCTGTCAGCCCTCTATTCTCCTCTCTTCATTACTGTAGCTTTCATGGGACAATAAAACCTCCTTTGACCACCTCACTATTCAATTCTTTAAAACCTACGCATAACCCCCCTCCAATGACAACGCTTTGGGTTGAGTGGTTTTATGAATTAATTCTTGGTTCATAGGTATTGTTCACATCCTTTAAACCCATACTTCTCTATGCATTTCACTACTTTTGATTTTTGCGTTTTCTTCTTGCTTCCTTGTTGTTTAGCTCCTCTTTCTTTCTTTCAATGTTTTCATGCTGCGCTGTTTTGCTGCTTGAATGTTGGCCTAATGACTGTGTTTCATTCATTCTAGTTGATGTGTGCTTCCACTTACTAGGTATCATTACACGAGGCCATGTCTAGTTAGGCTTAACGTCTGGTTCAGATATTTTTATCCTAAAATCTTCGTAGTTCTTTCTATTTGGTTCCAAAATACACCTTAACATTAAAAAAGATTAATTTTCATTAAGTATAATTTCAAACCTCAAGAACAAAGAAAATTAACACACAAAAAGATAGAAAATAAAGACACTAACATTAATCAAATTAAACAATCCAAGTAAGTTTAGTAATCTTCTTTTGGTAATAAACTGTCAACAAAATAGGGAATAACAAAACTCCCTGAATCTTCCATTGAATTCAACAGTTTGACTTCTATGAAGGTGAACTATTCTCTTTCTTCCTTAATCACCTTCGTCTCATATTCTTCTTCCACTTTATAAAAAAAGACTTCCTTATATGCTTCAAGCTCTATAACCATCATCATCTGTTCTTCTTTCTCCAGCTCCTTTAAAGATTTGACTACATCGATTCTTATTAATGGTATGCCTGGTGGGTATGGCAGAGGAGGAACATAGGGAGGGTCCTCATTCTTTTCTTCACCCTTTTTATGCTTTTCTTAGTCCTCTACATGGTGTGTTTTTGCTTGTTTTTCTACTGGTTCTTTTCGGTCTTTCCTACTCCCAAGTATGATAGTATTAAATTGCTCTCTTGGATTTCCTTTTATGTTGCTCGAAAGACTTCCTATACTTCTTGTAGATAACACAATGGCAAGTTATTCTATTTGAACCTCCAAGTTATGAATAGAAGATGCATGAGTCTTTATTACTTGGTCGATTTTCCCTTCTAACCTCTTTTAGGCCTCATCTAGACTTATGAGCTTGTCCATGATCTTGTCTAATTTAGAATGATATTCATTGGATTTATCATGTTGAAATCCATACAACCTTTGATTTCTAAACTGATTTTCCTCATTATTAGACTAAGAAAATTTTAGGTGGTTTTGCCACCTCATATGGTATATGTTCAAGTAAGCATTAGTACCTCACCGACCAACTTGTGCTCTTATGAAGTTGAATTGTAACACGTTATTTTCCACTAGAAAGCAATTAGCTATGATATGACTCTCTTGTCCGCCTAATTTACATCCATGCCAAATTGCTATGAATGGAGAGGAAGAAGTGGCTTTCAAGTTGTTCAGTTACTTGGTTAGGTTGTCAAACTCAGCATGTAATTTTGACACAAAATTTGCGACAATCATTTCTTTTGGATTCAGAAAGGTTGGTTGCTGTCTACTTTGTTATAATGTCCAAAAATAGTTATTGTATGCTATCTCTTCTATCAAATCATATGCTGCTTCAATTGTTTTCCTTATAAATGATCCTCCAGCTGCTGCATCTATAGTGCCCCTCATAGGTAGATTAACTCCATTATATAAGGTTTGTAATAGGAATTTGTTTGGTAAGTTATGATGAGGACAACTACTTTGCAACTCCTTATATCCCTCCCATGCTTTGTATAAAGACTCTCAATCATTTTGCTTGAAATTGATAATTCCCTTTATCATTTGTTTTTGTTTAGAGGGAAGTACTTATCTAGAAAAACTCACAGCAATTGCTCCCAAGTTGTGACGTTGGCTGGGTTGAGAGAATTCAACCAGGCCTTGGCTCTATCCTTGAGTGTAAAGGGAAAGAGCCTCATTCTAGCAACATCGTTTGACATCCTAATATATCGAAAGGTATCAAAAATTTCTAAGAAATTAGCCAAATGAGTATTAGGATCCTCGTTGACTAACCTATAGAATTGCAAGTTGGTTTGTAACATGTTCAATAGTGATGGTTTGATCTCGAACGTACTTGCTTGCACTAGTGGTCGTGTAATGCCTTGATGATAAGCATTAAACTGTGGCCTCATGAAGTCCATAAGGGTTCGTCATTCTCCATGATGTACTTCCTCCACCATCGTTCTTCCTATTTCTTCTTAACGTTTAAATCTTGTGATTCCATATTCTTACCTTGTGATATCCAAATTGATATGTCTTATACTTTACACCTAAACTTTCTTCTCTTCCTTTTTAAATTTTTTTTAAATTTCTTAGGATTGGGTATCTCACTCACACAAGAAAGGATAACAATTCCTTAGAACAAAGGAATTCAAATAGTCCTAAGCTAATTTCTTGACAACGATGCCAAAAACCTGTTGAGCAAGTTTTAGCTAATATTCACAAGTATACGAATTGTAACTTATAGTATCAAAAGAGTGTATCACACGAGGAAATAGTTAAAACTAAATGAACCTAACTTTGTATAAGGAGATAAAAGATGATTACAATAATTCTATCATTAATTTTCTCCGTAACCGTTTTTCACTTAATTATGTGTTGATTCTAGATCTTATAAGGGATTGAATACTCTTTCTCAAGACCTAATCAATTAACCCTAACTAATTAACCCTAATTGAATACAAAATTCCAGATTTTGCAACCTCTTGATTCATAAAATCTACCTAACATTTTCAAATAGTTCTTAAGTTATCTATTGAATAATTGGGTTTTTTTACATAAGATCTCTCTTTGCATGATTATCTATTTAATATTTAAACGACTTATTAGGTCACTAACTCTTGTTACCCAACCTAATCAGATTACTTTCAACTCACTCTCTCGATCTATTATCAAAGTATTAGCATACCAAACATCACAACACAAAAAAATTGAATTGAAATTAACAACAATCAAGTCACAAAACAACTCAAGAACAAATTCAAATCTAAAAGTTAGAGCATCCTAAACATGAATAACATATCCAAATCCAATTACACATCAATTTTAATAAAACAAATAAAGGAAAGAAAGAAATAACTTGATTTGAACTTAAACTTGAAATCTGTAATTTTTTAATTGCTCTTCTTGCTCCTCCTTCTTGTTCTCTCACTTTGGTAGGTGGTGGATTCTTTTTTTGAGTGTTTTACGTTCTTAAATAGTTCTTAAGGCTTCTAGGGTTATTCCTAGGGCTTACCCACTTAATTTGGTTCCAAAAATAGCTCTAAAACATCAAATTTACAAAATAGGTCGTGTGCTGGAAAAGCTGAAATTTGCTGGAATTGCTGTCTACACCCTGTAGACCATAATCGTGGCCTGTTTGCATACTTCCAATTCTTCTCTTTTCTTCAATTTCCTATTTTCATACACTCAAACACATATAACACGCCTCTTGAAACATAAAATTAAGCTCCAAATCATGCCCTAAATCACATAGACATTTAGGATATAAACAAACACTAATAATAACATAATTTTAACCCTGTATATATGACAATAATGCACATTTAAACATCTATCATACCATAATATAATTTACACCTATCAAGTAGTTAGCTCCTCTAACTTCCTCTCACTAGATAACAACTATTTCAAAAATTTTATGTGCTTTAGCATCTGTGAAAGAGCCTCAACAAAAGATAAATTAATGTGAAGTTGCTTTAGATTTTCAAGTAATTTACCAATCTACTCATTCGTGCAATCTTTCTTCAACTTACTAGGTTATGGAATGGTAGGCCAGAATTCATCGACTCTTGGATGTCACTTTACATCCTAAGCTTTCTCTTAACTCCTTTTCTCATTCTCCTCCTCACCTTGGGTCTTGTTATTAGATTGCCTTTCCTCTCTACACTTAAGGGTGGTTTTCTTCTTGTGCTCTTTAGGATTTATCTTTCTGTTACTAGACAAAGTCCCTTATGGTCTTCTAGAGATTAATTTAGCAAGCTAGCTGATTTACGTTTCCAAGTTATGTATAAAAACTTCTTGATTCCTCAAAAACAACTCTGTGGATTGAAATCTTGCCATTAAATGTTGAAACATTTTAGATCAAACTTAGTTTCTTTTCTTGACAAGGTTGTTGTTAAAATATGATAAAGGGTTATTCCTTGACTACTGACACATGCATATTTGATCATATTTATACACCTATATTTGATGTATTTTTACTTGATATTTTATACATTTATTACATATTTGGTACTTAATTCGCTTTGATTGCATTTATAAGTTATAATTGCCTTCATGAACCAAACAAAGAATTCAGATAAAAACGTGGCATAAAACAAAGATTTGAAGCAAATAAGGGATACTTGTCGTGTTTATAGCCGTGTAAGTCTCCCAAACCATGCAGAATTGCATATTATCGGGATTTTTAATGTACATAATTTAGTATACGCTTGTGTATCAAACCGTGTTTCTCCTAGAAACCCTAAAATTTACTATAAAAAGATGTAAGAAGAGGCAAAATGGAGAGGCAGACATTAAGAGGCAATACAAGAGGTATAGATCATTCAAAAAGGGAAATTTTGACCCAGAGAAGAGGAAAACACAAAGAAATTATTGAACGATCCAATAAAATACAAGATCAAACATCTACCTTGCAAGAATAGTGAATAGGAGATAAAGGGAGATTTAGAATTGGGAACCTTTTGTCTTTTATTCTTTTTCTTTCTATTTATATTTGATTATGTTTTCTATCATATGTAACTAAACATCTTTAGTGTCTAGGTAAGATGAACCCTAGTTTATGCTATACCATGCTTTAACTCTTTTATTTAATGCAATTGTTTTGATTAATCTATTGTGATTCAATTATATGTTTAATATATGTTCTAATAAATTTGGAACAACAGTGCATAATTTGATTTCATAACATAAAGATTAAGAAATATTGTGTATTAATAGATCTACCATAATTAAAAGGAGTTGATTACAAACCTAGAGATAGGTTGCCATAAATCCTTTGGATTAGGTCAATTGTAATAGTATAATTCAAAAATTGATAGAGCAATTAACTTGAATAATATCAGCTAATAATTCTAAGATTAGTTATTAGTAGTCTTAAGTGAGTTATTAACATATGATAGGAATTTTCACTGTCTAATAGTTAATAAAACAATTGCATAATAAAAGGTTAATTATTTAATTGCATAATAAAAGGTCAATTATTAAAACGTTCTTAGGGGGATTCATAACCTAGACATTAATTCTTGATATTAATGGTTGTCTAAGTGATTTCTTATTTCTTTAATCAATATTGTTGCCAAATTTATTTTATTTGCTTAATTTTTATTTACTTTATTAAAAATTAAAATCAAATTTGTAGACTGGATAATAAGATAACGGTAATTACTAATACTCATTATCTTCGTAGGATTCGACTTGTACTTATTGGTACTAACTACATCTACATCGTGTACTTGTGGTAAAATTAATATTGGTATAGAAAGATATCAATCAAGTTTTTGATGTTGTTGCTGGGAATAGTGATATTAGAAACACTTGGATGTTGATGCTATTACTTTAGTCATTACTTTTTAATTTGATTTAATTTATTTTATTATTATTATATCTTGTTGTATTCTTAACTTATTCATGTAATTATCTTTTGATCTTCTCTACATTAATAGTGTGTTTGTGGGTTATCCTAGGAATTAACGTTTAACATCATCACCAACACTCACAATGGAAGGATGGAGTAGACAGTACTCTTATGGAAGTGACGATGTGTCCTTGCAATATGTGTTCACCATATAGGAATGAGAGGTTTCCTCATATGTTTTTAGAGGCTCAATCGACATCTATACCATGTTATGACATTTATGGGAGTAACCATTACAATCATGAATGACGAGCACCAACTTCTGATTGGGAGCAACCAAGTATGTACAATCAACCTCAAGGGGCACCATATGAGAATAGTTACAATTCAAAATGGAGAAACTCTTACAATTATGGATGGAATGTCCATGCTAACTAAATATTTATTGTACCAAGCACCTCAAGTTAAAGAGCTAACTCTAAAAGATATGATATCTAATTTTATTCAAGAATTAATCATAATACATTAGGAAACAGAGGCTTGTATACAAAATATGGTGAATCAGATCGACCAGCTAGCAAAGATAATATTTGACGAGATGTAAGGACTAATCCTACCAAAATTTATAGAATGCGTAATGGAAATCACCTTAAGAAGTGAAAAAGAGCTCCCAAAAGAATAAGAAGAAGAGTAAAAGAGTATTACAAATAAAATAGTGGAATTTTAGCAGAAGTGAAAGCTAGTTGATGTAGACATTGAGAAGCGATTCTAGAGCCAAAGCTCATTAAGAATGGCGATTTTGATCCACAGAAGTGGAAAACATGAAGAAATCATCGAAAGATCTAATAGAATACAATATCAAACCTTTACCTGACAAGAACAATAAATAGGAGATCAAGGGAGATTTAAAATTATGAACTTTTTGTTTTCTCTTTGTTTTTCTTGCTATTTATATTTGATTTTGTTTTCTATCATTTGCAACTAAACATCTTCAGTGTCTAGGGAAGATGAACCTTGGTTTGTGAATAACATATATTGACTCTTTTATTTAATGCAATTGTTTTTATTGATATAATGTGATTCAATTATATGTTTAATATATATTTTAATAAATCTAGAATATTAGTGCATAATCTGATTTTATAATAAAGAGATTGAGAAATCTTATGTATGAATAAATCTACTATAATTAAAAGGAATTGAATGCAAATCAAGAGATAGATTGATATGAATCTCCTAGATTAGGGTCAAACCTAATAACGAATTTCACAAATTGGTAAAGCAATTTTAGTACCTTTAACCTGAATAATATCAGTTGATAATTCTAAGATTAGTTGTTAGTAGTCTTTTAGCATACAATAGGAATTTCCACAGTCTAATAGTTAATAAAACAATTGCTTAATAAAATGTCAATTATTTAAGGGTTTCTAAGGGGATTCATAACCTAGACACTAATTCTTGATATCGATCATTTTCTAAGTGAATTCTTGTTTCTTCGTTCAGTGTTGTTGCCTACTTTACTTTATTTGCTTAATTTTTATTTTATTTATTAAAAATTAAAATCAAATTCTTAGACTAAATAATAGGATAACGGTAATTACTAAAACTTATTATCTTTGTAGGATTTGACCCGTACTTGCTAGTACTAGATACATATATACCGTTCACTTGTGGTAAAATTAATATTGGTATATAAATAACCAATTATCTATCCTTGATTCCTCTAAGAAAATTTTGGATGGTTCCTCCATCCTAGATTGTATGTATTACTATATGTTTTATTCTAGGTCTAGGAACATTCCTTATGTAATCCAAATCTCAGGTTGTAATGCTTGACACTCTTGATTTAGATGTCCTAGCCATCATACCTCACACTCCATAACTTGGAATAGTTTAGGATTCACAATTAATCCATCGATCTTACTACTTAAAGCTTCAAATAGGTTTGTTAATGCTATAACTGCATCAATGTCATATACTATGATGGCTTCCTAGGTCTTGTTTAAGACAAGCACCACTGATAATTGTTCATAGTCATGTCTTCAATGAGGTCTCTAGTTACTTTTGGCATTCTATTGTTTAAAGTACCCCTAGCTACTGCATCTATCATTTTCTTCAATGTTTGATTGAGCCCATTGTAGAAAGTTTGTATTTATATCCACAATGGTAAACCATAATGTTGGTTCTTCCTCAACATCTCTTTGAATCTCTTTTATGTATTATATAATGTCTCTGAATCAACCTGGGAAGAAAAGGAAATGTCGTTCCTTGGTTTTGTAGTCTTGGCTAGTGGAAAATACTTTAGGAGGAACTTTTCTACCACTTCGTGCCAAGTAGTAAGAGATGACTAAGGCAGATAGTCTAACCATTGTGTTAGTTTACCCCTCAATGAAAATGGGAATAATCTCAACCTAATTGCATCATTATTGGCCCCATTGATCTTAAAAGTATCTTAATCCTCTAAAATGTTGGTGATACATGCATTAAGGTCCTCATCTCATACTCCATCAAACTGGCAAGACTATTGCACCATCTAAATAATACTTAGTTTAATCTCAAAATTTTTGGTGTTCAATCATTGGTCTCTTGATGCTAGACTTTGCTCCCATCAATTTCGATCCTGCATAATCAAACAAAGTTCTTAATTGGCCTGCCATAGCTCCAAATTCTTTGGTATCATTTTGACTTTCCAAGTCCTTTGTTTGTTGATCTAACTCAAACTCTCTAAATAAGTTTCTACGGAGACTTCTACAAATTGTCCTCTTAATCTCTGGATCTTTGTTGATTAGATGCAATAGATTCCCGTAGGTCATAAGTAACCTTAAGACTTGTATAAGTAATAAAACTAAAGAGTTAATAAAATAAGTAAACAAATTAAAAACAAAAAGTAGAAAGAAATAAAGCAAGCAATAATAGCTAGATTAATAAAGCAAGATTTTCCTTAGATTCTAATCCCCAAACAATGACACCAAAAACTTGATATGCGATTTGTTTTGCTTTAAATCATTATTTTGATGGCATAGCTATGGCTAGCACTAGCAAGTACAAGTCAATCCCACAAGAATTACAAGTACTAGTACTGGTCTCTTTTCTATTATATAACCATCAAATAAGAAGATGACTTAATTAAAACTAAACTGAACTAAGACTTAACACAGTAATGAATCAACACAAATCTAACATAAAGAATAATTCAATATCAAATAACTAATACTTAAGGAATGAATCTGATAGGCTCTGCAAGTGCACAGGTTTAGTTGTAACAATCAAGTGTCGATCCACAAGGACTAGGTCAAATTACTAA
>JAOSBN010000009.1:6955658-6987700 GCA_027563595.1 Erythroxylum suave
AGAAGAAAATTGAAAAATAGCATAAAGGAGGAAAAAGGAACTCCAAATTTGTCTCGGATCTCTTGATTTCTCAATCTCTCCAATTGTTTCTTGTCGATCTCTGTTCTCTTCCTCGCTCCCGTTTGCCAACCCTAGCTCGCCTCTCTGTCTCGAAAACAAAAAAAACTCCCTTTGCTCTTCGCCCACTCATCTATTTAAAACCCAGAACCGTCGAATTAAACGCTTCACACGGTCCGTGTGAAATTACACGGTCAGACCGTGTAATTCTCGGGTAGAACGCGTTTATCTGCTGTCTTCACACGGACCGTGTGAAATTACACGGTCAGACCGTGTAACTCACGGGTACAGAAGCTTGGTCTGCTGCGTTCATACGGACCGTGTGAAATTACACGGTTAGACCGTGTAACTCACGGGTACCTGCAAAAATTCACAAAACAACGAAGCAGTACCAATTTCACAAAGACTTTGGAAAAATCCACATTAATTTATGTAAAAACTATGACAAAATAGATTTAGAAATTAATAAAAACATCAACTTATCAAAATCCCTATAAGATATTTTTGTATCACACAACTTAATTATCGATCATTAGACTATGGAAACCCCTATTTTATACTAATATCTTTCTTAAGATTCTTAACAACTAATCCTCGATTGATTAACTAAGATCTCGTTTTTGTTAAAACCTTAAGATTACATTATTATGATTTGTTAATTTCTCTATTAGGTTTGACCCTAATCTAGAGGATTTATGTTGATCTATCACTAGGTTTGCATGCAACTCCTTCTAATTATGGTAGATCTATTCATATGAGAGGATTTTTTTTAAAACTTAACCATACGAAATCATTTGGAAACAACCTCTCTACTAGTTAGAGGTAAGGCTGCGTACTATTAGGCCTTCCCAAACCCCACATGTTAGCGGGATTTTTATTGAATGTTGTTATAATCATATGAAATAAGAAATTAAACTAATATTCTGGACATACTAAGTTAAGAATACAAACATATATTTAAATCTTAATGAATCAATCAATTAAATTTCATTAAATAAAGAATTAACTTATAGCACATATCCTAACTTAGGATTCATCCTAACTTAGCACTAAACAAACATAGCTCCTAAACATAGAAAATGAAATAAACATCAAAAGTTCAAAAGAATAATTAGAAAGTAAAAAATTCGTAGATATGTATATCCCCTTTCTCTATAATCAAATACCTTTAAATCCTTAATAAAAGTTTGTTCTTTATCGAATCTCTAGAAGTATCTTCATGTTTTCCTTTCCCTAGCTTTAGAATCGTGTCTCTAACTTTAACTTTGGCTACAACTTTCAACATTAGCCACCTCTCTTTTGTCTCCTTATCATAATTGCCCTTTATATTATGGAACTAAGGTGTTTGGATTATACACAATCAATCACATTGTCAAAAACTATTCAAAATCACAACTTTACATACTCATAAGAGCTTATACGAGCAAGGAACACATACATATATCTCTACACATGCATACGTGTATTCACAAGTGCGTGTATCTCCAAAACAACTCCAATTCTTCAGTTTTATACTACTATTTCTCTGAATTATTCTCCTTTTGGTCCATAAAGACGATTAAGAACTAAAAATACACTTGAAACAAAATAAGTACAAAAAATAACATAAAACACTCAAATAATAAGCAAAACGCACTCAATATGAGATTAAAATATAATATAATAATTGTTTATCGCTAGGCCAAATAAAAATATATAACAATATCTTAATTCAATCATAATTACAATGTATATTAGTCTATTTAAGGAATGAAGAGGAACATGTTTAGCATTTGAGAATTGTGCTCCAAAATTTGTGAGAGAATCAATTATTTGACAAATTAAGAAAAATGTGATTTTTGGCTAAAGGAAGTTTCTTTCCTCAGGCATACCATCTCTTTGGAAGGTATCAGGGTGGATCCCAGTAAAATTGAGGCCATTGTTAATTAGAAGTTACCTCGGAATGTGACAGAAGTGAGAAGTTTTCTTGGCTTAGCTAGTTATTATCGACGTTTTGTCAAAGGAGTGTCAATAATGACTTCTCTAATCATAAAGTTGCTTCGAAAAGGCACAAAGTTTTAATGGAATGATAGATGCCAAGCTAGTTTAAGCAGTTAAAAAAGATGCTCACTGAAACTCCAGTGTTGACATAGCCAACTCTAGGCAAAGAGTATGCCGTGTACAGTGATGCTTTTAGGAATGGTTTGGGTTATTTACTAATGCAAGATGGGAAAGTGATGGCTTATTCCTTGAGACGGTTAAAGCCACATGAATAGAACTACCTTACATATGATTTAGTATTGGCAGCAGTGGTGTTTGCCTTAAAAATTTAGCGGCATTACTTATATGGGGAAAGGTGTAGAGTATACACGAATCACAAGAGTCTGAAGTACCTGCTCATATAGAAGAAGTTAAATTTTAGGCAATGACATTGGTTATGATTGCATAGTTGACTACTACCCGGAAAAGCTAATGTAGTATCAAATGCCTTGAGTAAGAAGTCTATTTCAACACCATCATAATAGCATGGTAGATGGAGATTTGCACCAGATGGAGCTTTGATAGCTCAATTAAAAGCGATTCTTGACTTAAGATAGATGATAGTATAAGCACGAAATGATGATGCCAAGTTGCAACAAATTGCACAAGCGGTGTGAGAAGGGAAACAGATTGATTTTGTAGTGAAAGGTTTTCAGAAGTGTGTACTCTAAAAGTAGATTATGTGTACCGGTGGTAAAGAACTTGACGAAGAAGTTATTATGTGAAAACCATAATATTGTGTTCAGTATACATCCTGGGGATAACAAGATGTACCAGGACTTAAAACAACATTACTAGTGGCTAGCTATAAAGCGCGATGTAGTAGACTGTATGTCTGAGTGTTTGACTTGTCAACAGATGAAAGCCAAACATTAAATCTGGTCTAGCCTATTAAATACCATTCCAATTCCACAGTGGAAATGGGATAATATCACTATGGAATTTGTAACAGGTCTACCCCTCACATAGAGAAAGCATGATGCGGCATGAGTTATGGTGGACAAACTCACCAAATCAGCTCACTTTATTACTACTTAACTTGACTATTCTATGGATTGGTTAGTGGAGTTGTATGTGAATGAGAATGTTATGCTACATAGAGTGCCATTGTCAATTGTTTCTTACCGAGACCCACGATTTACCTCAAGATTTTGGAAAAAGTTGCTAGCAGCTTTGGGTACTCGGTTGAGCTTCAACACAACCTTTCACCACAAACTGATGGGCAATTTGAGATAGTTATACAGGTGCTGAAAGATATGCTTAGAGCATGTGTTATCAAATTTCCAGGCAATTCAGATAGGTATATTTCTTTGATGAAATTTACTTAAAACAATTGTCTTCAGTCCAATATAGACATGACACCATATGAAGCATTATATGGTAGAAAATGTAGATCATTGGTTTATTAGACATAATTGACTAAGAACAAAATGATTAGGCCTAATATAATCAAAGACACATAAGAGAAAGTGAGCACTATTCAATAAAGTTTGATGGTTGAAAGTGATAAACAGAAATCATATGCTGATTTAAAGAGGAATGATATTGAATATTGAGTAAGTGACAAAGTTTTCTTGAAAGTTTCACCCTAGAGAAAGGTGTTAAGATTCAGGAAAAAGGGAAAGCTTAGTCTGAGATTTATAGGTCTGTATGAAATCCTTGAAAGGATTAAGCCAGTGGCATATAGGTTGGCTCTTCTAATGGAACTATCTAAGTTGTATGATGTGTTCCATGTCTCAGTGCTACGGAGATACCGATTAAACGATTCACATGTTTTACCTTTACAAGAAATAAAGGTCCAACCATACTTCTTATATGATGAAGAGCTAGACGAAATCCTAGCTATAAAAGTGAGACAGTTAAGAAATAAACAAATTCCTCTCATAAAGATGCTCTAGCAAGATCGTGGCATTGAAGAGGTAATTTGGGAACCCGAATCGATGATGAGAACTCAGTACCCATAGCTATTCAATATACGTATGAATTTTGAGGACTAAATTCTTTTAAAGGAGAGAGAAATTTAAGGCTCCAATATATACCCTAGAAGCATTATAGTATGTCTTGGGTGTATTAGAAAGTGAACATAAAGAATTAAGTGTATCTAAGCATAGTAAGTAGCATAATGATAATTAATTTAAAAGACAAGGGTAAATTGGTAATTTCTTCATTTAGGCATGAACATGAATAATTATATGTGAGTTATGGACTAGAATGAAATCAATTGATGACTTTAAATGCTAATGTGGGAATTAAAGAAAGAAGGACCAAATGTAAAATTTTGCCAAAAATCAACATATTGACCAATGGAATTGAAATATGTGTATAAGATTAGAAACTTCTTCAAGTGGGGAGTAGAAGAGTGGGGAGTAGAAGAGTGGGGAGAGGGATGTGGTGGGAGTGTTTTAACTCCAGAATGTTCTCTTCTTACCTCCTTTCCAATCCATCTTGTCATTCACATCATTTTTCATAAGGAATCAAATTAATCCTAAGTGAAAATCATGGTAAAAGTTTATGGTTTATCTCGCCTTTATCTTTCTCGCTTTGCTTATGAAGAATTGAAATTATAAGGATGGAAGTGGGATTGAGATGTGTATTTGTGGTGTTTCTAGTTGGTGAGTCTAGCAAAGCCAATGAGGAAGGGAAGGAAAGGCATTAGAAGAACTACTTTGCCAATTTTAAGGTTTAGGACTACACTTAGTCTAGTTTCTCTTTATGTGTATGTTTGAATGAATACAAAGATTTATTTGGATGTGGAATGGTTGTTGGGATGATGCTTTGTTGTTATTTTGGTGTTACCTCACAAAGAATTGGCTGAATATGATAAGAGAGTATCATGTAGTAAAATTCTGTCAAGGGCATGTTGAACCAGTCACATTATTTGGGTCATAACTCAGGCTACAAACCTTTAAATTGGGTGATTTTAGTTGTATATGAAAACTAAGACATAGAACTAGAAATCTTTATAAAAGACTTCAACTTAATTCTAGCTTTATAACATTAGAAATTGAGACCGATAGTGACCTGATGTTGTCCTTATTTTGGAGCATCATGTGATTTTTGGTCCATATCTCATTAATCGCCTTTTATAGTTATTGATGTTGGAAAAGTTCATCATATGTGTACTTTATCATCATTTTATTTTAAAAAAATTAACTAAGGGCCTATTTGGTTGCATGTTAATTAACGAAATTGAATCAAACAGAAAATAACGGTTTATAATGGAATGAAATATAATATAGTGAAAAATTATTTGGGAGGGATGGAATGGTTCATAATGTCATGTAGAGAAACATTATCTGGAAGATGGATGAAATGAAATGTAATGTATAATAAATGCTATTATACCCTGATATTAAAATGGTTGTTGTAAGAGATTTAACGCTATGATTTTAAAACAAAAATCATGTCCAATTAAAAAGTCACAGTTAAAGTCACAACCGTGACAAATAATTTTTTAAATATATTTTTTAATTTAAAATAATAAAAGTTTTAATAAAATTATAATTACATTATTATTATTTATATACAATTTATTATTAATTATATAAAATATTGTTATTGATTATTTAATAAATTTTATTCTATTATATGTGATTTATATTTAATTATTATTTAATTATATTTTATTTATATAGAAATATATACAAACAATTAAAGAATAATTTTTTATATTTTTTATTTTTCATTAATAAAAATTTTATTAAAAATTTTATTTATTATTAATTATATACAATGTTTTATTAATGATATAAAAATATTATGATTAAGGTACGGGGAAAAGGGGGCTAGGGTTAGACAAACTAATTGGTAGTAAGAAAAATTATTGAGGGTATATTAGATAGTATGTATTTATTAGTTTACGTTCCATCCTAAACTGTCCAAATCAGAGGTTTCTTATTTTCACTATTTATGATAAAATAGAACGTAATATGAAACCTTCTGCTTCTATCTTATTTCGTTTCATTCCATTATAAAATTTTCAATCAAACGATAGAAGTGTGTTACGTTCCATTACTAACCTCTCAACCAATCAGGGCTAATGGTTGTCTTAAAGAATTTTAAGTTAACATGAAGACTTTCCACGAAATCATATAAGAAATTAATACCTTTTACCATTTAAATTTTGATGAAAATGTTAATAAAAAGTAAGCAAGTCTTTTATCAATTAAAAAAGCTACTATATGGTTTCACCAACTCGATCAAAATTTAATGTGTTTAAAAATCACATAGGAGTCCCTTTTATTTTGTAAAAGTGACTCTTAATATGTGTTGGATACAATAAATGATAGTCTTTTTAATACATATTATTTATAATACATATGGTAATGTTTTCGAAAAAAAGTTTTTAATACGACTAAATGATATAATTAGTTCATTTGAATCACTGATATGATCACTTCATAAATTTTAAAAAGTTATTAGGAAAATTTTAATTTTTATTACTTTTATCCAATCCTTAAATAAAAGTTTGTTATGCAAAATTAAAAGTTCAATAAAGAATAAAGAGTCTAATTAAGTAAATTTAAAATGAAAAATTCCAACTTAACAAATTTCTAATACAAGTCAAAGGGATAGTAATTTAATTAATAAAAAAAAAAGTACACGCTTTAATTACTTTTTAAAAGTTTTATCCTAAAAAGGTTATGAACGTGTTGTTTGCGAGCCCGACTATGTCTTCGTGGACTCGTACTTGGGCCTATCTTATAAATGCGAAACTGATATTAGGGTTTAAGTTTTTACTAGTGCAGGAGCGAGGCAGACTAAGACGCTTTAGTCGTCACCTTGCCGTCGGCGAAGATGGGTATGAACTATGAATTGGTTGCCCCGATTTCTGTATAACGATGATGCCATGCTTATTGTTGTAAGTTGGGTTTTGATGGATTATCTTTGTAGGTATCTCCAGGGACTCCATGCACAAGAGGCGTGCTACTGGTGGCAAGAAGAAGGCCTGGAGGAAGAAGAGAAAGTATCGTACATTATCCTTTAGTCTGTTAATCTCGTTTCAGTATTAATAATACTACTGGTTTTCATTCACGTAAAGGGTGGGATTGTTTCATTTCATTGGGTCTGTTTTGGGTTATTGCAGTATCTTAGAAATGGTTAGTGGTTGAATGAGCGTTACGGCAATGATAGAACTTGGTTTCATGGTCTTAGACTTTACTCATGTCTAATCTTGCAAAAGTAATTATTGTCTTGCAGCTTCTATTATTGTTGGAAATTGATCCCACTTGTTAATATTCGCCTTTGCTTCTTGTGGCTTGATGGTTTTGTGTCATAGGTTCCCTAGCAATTAAAAATGATAATTCTTTAATTTCTACATAGGTCTCAGTAGCGTTTATGAACTGATTTTACGTGACTGTACGTGTTCATGTCTCAAAAAGTCGAAGTTTCATCCAGATTCAATATCTAGTTCTCTTGGCTTGGCTTAATGTTGTTAAAGTTTCTGTATCATTTTTCTAGTCTGTTTCTTAAGGTCTAGAAAAGTTCTTTATTTAACTTAGTTTGTATCTGAACCAGTATATAGGTAATTGGTTATGATTATAGCACGGAATTTGAAAGGAAGATGAGTTGTCGTTATTTATGTTCTATGCTTTGATTTTTCTTTGCCCCAATCATTGGAGAATATTCTAAATATGCTGATGTCATTTCTGACATTATTTCTCTCTTCTATCTAGATATGAACTTGGTCGTCAACCTGCAAATACCAAACTCTCAAGCAACAAGACCGTGAGGAGAATTCGTGTTAGAGGTGGTAATGTCAAGTGGAGGGCCCTGAGATTGGATACTGGGAATTATTCCTGGGGTAGTGAGGCTGTCACCCGCAAGACTCGCATTCTTGATGTTGTTTATAATGCCTCAAATAATGAGCTTGTTAGGACCCAAACGTTGGTGAAAAGTGCGATTGTTCAGGTGGATGCAGCTCCATTTAAGCAATGGTACCTTCAGCATTATGGTGTTGACATTGGTCGGAAGAAGAAAGTTGCTGCTAGAAAGGAGACCACTGAGGTAATTTTAGTTTCAGGACACATTTGATCTCCAGTTATGGAAATAAATAACTGGTCAATTGGCTTTGTCAGGATTTGTGAAATATTGATTCTCTTCATCTGTCTTACAATAATCTTGTTTTGCTTTTTTGTAACAGATCTATCTTTATTCATAATTTATGGCTCAGACCTACATACAAGGTTTAAAGTTTAGAATTCTTGCTGAAGCACATGCTCTAATTGTCCAGCATATAAGTTAATACCTAAATCATCTGATGTCATTTTCTTCTTTTTTTTTTGCATTTTCTGTGGGAAGTATCTCACTTGGGATCTGAAGTTGACTTGTCTCTGTGAAATTAATTGCATGTTGGTTATTTGACTAGTTAATGCATTTTGTGGACCATATTCTAGGGTGTGTTCTAGTGCCCTACTTCGGAGTGGTACTTTTTTATGTTAAACTTAAGCAGTTTCTAAAAATTCTTGATTTCACTGGTCTAACTGAAAACAAGCATGTAACTTGGGACAGAGATGTGTGTTTGATAGGTTCTCTTAATTTGCATGTCCATCTTGTTTAAATTGGTAGCTATTTCCCATATGTTACTAGCTTCATGTTTCATTTATGCTTACTTTTGTAAATTTACCTGATGCATACTAAGAAATAACACTGAGTGGATGGTGAGGTTTGATTTTCAGACTTGGGAATTGACCGTCATTTTCACTCTTATGATGTGAGTTTAATTTGTGTCTACTTGATTGTGGATGCATTTCATATTCTACTATTGAAATATCTAGTAACTTGTCAATTTGAAAGGGGGTACAGTATTAGTATTTCATTTTTGATTTTTTAGAAGATTTTCATCTATATGACAATTTCAGGATGGAGAAGCTACTGCTGCCGTTGAGGAAACCAAGAAGAGCAACCATGTGGCCAGGAAGCTTGAGAAACGCCAAAACGATCGCAAGCTTGACCCTCACATAGAAGAGCAATTTGGTGGTGGTAGATTGTTAGCTTGCATCTCATCTCGCCCTGGTCAATGCGGCAGAGCAGACGGGTGAGTTAAATGCAATCATTAAATATGTTAAAATTCTCTGGTCAAGGTTGTTCCTAAAGTTGTTATGCTTCAAAATTTAACTGTCAGGTACATATTGGAGGGTAAGGAGCTGGAGTTCTATACGAAGAAAATCCAGAGGAAGAAGGGCAAGGGTGCTGGTGCTGCTTAAACATGATTTTGGTTACCTTGACATTAAGAGCAAAGATGTGATAAAATCAGTGTTGGTAAAATGTTCTTTCATGTTGGGGAATGTGTTTTTGTAGACCCAAGTCATTCCTTTCTGCGTCTCGTGATTTTGTAGTTCTTAGTGATAATGGTATGCTTTTCTACAAGCGTGACAAGAAAAACTTTTCTTCCATTTCCTTTGAAATAATTACAACTGGTGTTATGTTCTTCCTTATACCTGTCATATTTTTAGTTCAGTGACCATTGAACAAGAAGCAATGAGATGCCCGCTCTCTATAAATCTTCAGGGGGGGTGAGCGTCCTTTCTTTCTCCTGTCCCCGTTTATTTTTAATGTAATCACACAGCTAGACAGAGTTAATTGGGAACAAATTTTTATTAGTTATTATTAGTTTAACTTAGAATTACTTTTAAGAAATAGCTTTTGTTGCGCTCCCAATCCTAATGTTCTTGATAGTAAGAGGGGGCTCAACAAATTGACAAATAAAATGTTACATGTTTAAGCATTATAATATACGAATTCTGTTTCAGAAAATTTTACTATGATGGTAGTGTTTCAAGTTATCTAATCGTTCGGTCTTGTACAACACTAGTAAAGATTAAAACGACACCGAAGGAGTGTATATGAGTAAATAAAACAAGAGCGTGTTGGGACTATTAACGGTCGTAACAATCAAAGCCCGATCGTTGCACATGTTGTAATTGTGGAGAAGATGTTACTATTTTTTATATAGTCGATGCAATCATTGCATGGGACATGAAAAATCAAATCAGAAACAAAAGATGTTTTTCCATTTCCATTTCTCCTCTCTGGCATTCATATTTCTTTGCTCACGTGGAAACGAGACAAACTTTTTTGAAATGGTTGGTATTAGATCGAACGATCCTCGAAGGTAGCATGATGGCTGAAATCAGGATCTTTCCCAATATTTTATGGGTTATAGGTAAAGTAAAAAAAGCTCCTATTTTTACTTATTTTTAAGTCCTCATAAAGAATAAAAATAAACAAAATATGAATCATTTTTATTGTTCTTTATGAGGTCAAGAGTAAATCTTATTTTGATTCAATTTATTTTTTATGAGGATAAAAATGAGCTCTATTTTATCATTTATAATGAGGGACCTTGGGCAGGTGCCCACCCTGAAACACAAGGAGAGCAGAGGTAAGACACTTAGAAAAAGGAATGGAAAACGTTTAAGAGAGACAAATGCAAAACGAAAAAAAATCAATGTTAATGAAAAACCTTTAAGAGGGACAAATGCAAGACGAAAAAAAATCAGTGTTATTATCTATGTTCTAGCAACTCATGCAGAAGATGGGGAAGGAGACCTCAGAAGTGATGTCACGAAATTCAGGCAAGCCAAGAAACTACACCCTTCCAACCAGATTTAGTAAGTTAGATTTTTTTACCTTTGACGGGAGTGAGGTGAGAAGTTGCATAGGGAAGGTGTAGCATAAGAATGGTCTTAGCTGATAATCAAGACCAGGAGTGAAGGAGAATCAATAGGTTGAGAAGGATTTATAATCACTTAAAGACAACATTTTGATAAAGAGATATTGGAAGACCCTTTTGGTGATTTGAAGACCCTCAAATAGGAGGGGACAGTGCAAGAATAGAGCACAGTTTGAAAAACATTCAAATAAACTAACCCTTCCTGAATCTTATTTGATAGGCTTCTTCTTAAAAGGTCTTCAGTCGAAACTAGAGCTGACGGTGAAAATGATGGAACCAAAACTCCCTTTAGCAAGAATATGCATTGGTTAGAAAACAAAAGGCCATAATGGCAGACAATTTATCGGTGTATTTTGGGAAAGGAGTCAGAGAGCCAGGGCAGATAGGTGGAGTTTATAACGAAAGGTATATTACTGGAATTTTTTGTACTCAATTATTATTTGTTCAGATACATATTTATACATTTATTGAATTAATCTTGACCATACACTTAATAGAAAGGATAGAATAAAATAGAGGGTTAGGATTTGTTCTGTTACAACAACTTGTCCAGCTAGCTAGTGTTGTAAAGTCTATTGTGCCCTTATGTCCTTATGTGAAATGTGTCTTGCGTTGTTTTGTCTGTAGTGTCCTTGTCTATAGCATTTCTCTTTCCTCTCTCAATTCGTCTTCGGTCTAAAGCATCTTTGTTAACACCCCCACTCGAACTAAACCTAGGGTTAGTTTGGTGGTTAGAAGTTGAAACCTTCTCAAGCATAGGGGTTTAGTGAGGATATCGTCGAGCTAATCGTCGGTATTGACATATTTGATTTCTATTTCTCCTTTCTTCACTTTGTCTCCTATAAAGTGTACATATACTTCGATGTGTTTTGTTCTTGAGCGAAAGAGAAGGTTTTGAGCTAGGGATCGAGCTCTATTATTGTCGCTCCATAGAATGGGTTTGTGAGTCAGAGAAAACCCTAACTCAGATACTAGAGATGTGAGATAGATGAGTTCAGTTGATACTTAAGATAAAGCTTGGTATTCAGCCTCAATGTTGGACGAAGCTACTGTCGTTTATTTCTTAGAGGTCTAGAAAATTAGGTGTCCCCCTAGGAATACACACCCTCCGATTGTTGATTTTGATCATCGGGGGAGTTATCCTAGTCAATATCATTGTATGCATGGAGATTAAGAGGCGACGATGAAGGTTAAAAGAGCAGTCCTAGGTTTGAGGTTCCCTTCAGGTAATACGAAACCCTTTTACATTCAATCCAGTGTGTGTTTAGGGGATTTTGTAAAAATTGGCTTAATTTGTTAACTACAAAACTGATGTCTGGTCTTGTATTGCATAGATATTGAAGAGATCCTATGGTCCTTTGGTAAAGCTTTGGGACTTCAAATGGCAAACAATTCTGTAGAGACAACTTGGTTGTTAAAGTTATTGGTGTCGAGGAAGGCTTGTATGATAACATGCTTGTTCGGGTATGTAGATTGTATTGTTTCAATCAAAGATATAAACCATCCTTATTTCTGTATACTTCAAAGCCAAGGAAATGATGTATGCTTCCAAGCATTTTAAGTGTAAGCTAAGACTGTAATTGATCGATAATTGTATGGATTACTTGAGTTGAATTTCCTATGATTAGAATGACATCTACATAGACCAATAGCATTATAATAATTCGATTTTTGTTTGAGTAAAATAGAGAAAGATATCTGACCTTGAGTTGTAAAACCCCCATTGAGACAGTGTATATTTTAGTTTGTGAAACCAAGCCCTAGGAGTTTGTTTTAATCCATAAAGAGCATTATCTATCTTGCTTACATGATGCGGCTGTGTTTTGCTTTCAAATCCTTGTGGTTGGTTTATGTAAACAGTTTTATGTAACTCCTCATATAGAAATGCATTATTGATGTTAACTTGTTGAATCTCCCAGTGACAGGAGAGAATAAGGGAAAGGATTACTCTTATTGTTGAGGCTTTCACAACAGGGCTGAAAATTTCTGAAAAATCAATGTCAGGGGTTTGATTAAATCCTTTGGTAACAAATCTAGCCTTGTATTTAGAGACAATCCCATTAACATTATATTTAGTTCGAAACACCTGTTTTGTGGCAATAATATGCATACTAGGCTCATAGGGGACAAGTGTCTAAGTGTGATTCTGTTGTAGGGCATTGAATTCATCTTGCATAGCTTGAAACCATATAGGGTTGTTTAGAGCCTAATAAACTGTTCTAGGTTCATTTTGTGAATTTAAGGTAAGAGAAAAAAGAATAGAGTTTTGGTTAGCCTGATAAACTGTTCTAGGTTCAGTTTGTGGATTTAAGGTAAGAGAAAAAAGAATAGAGTTTTGGTTTGAAAATTCCACTTTTGGATTGAGTTTGGATAGGATGAACATTTTGTATATGTGGAAATTAAGAATTTGACTCATTGTTTGGTGTGGTTGGTGGAATGAAATTAGGTATGATATTTTATCTGTTTAGTGAGGATATGGAATGCGATGGTGAGCTAGGATTTTGAGAGCTTACTTGTTTGCTGAAGGATTCAGCTAAGGGAGGGCATTCTGCTGAAGGAGAGCGATTCATGACATCTTTTGATGAAGATGTATTGGTTGAAGTTAAGGTTAGAGTAGAGGTAGGGAGACTTGGTGAAGCTATAGGATAGTTTGAATATGTGGGAAAGAGTTAAGAAGATGGAAATTCTTATCGTTGAATTCAAGATATTATGATTTTCCCACGATTAGTCAAATACTTGTAACCTTGATGCATTGGGCTATACCCAAGAAAAACACATTTAATGGTGTGAAATCTAAATTTGTGATGAGAGTAATATCTGAGATAAGGAAAACAACTACAACCAAAAGTTTTGAGAATAAGATAGTTCGGTGGTTTGTTGTACAATTTTTCAAATGGTGAGAGGTTGTTTAGTCTAAGAGATGAGAGATTATTAATAAGATAGGTGGATATGGAGAAGGCTTCTAACCAGTAGGTGAGTGGCATGAGAGCATGAGATAAAAGAGTTAGTCCTATTTCAATGATGTGTTTGTGTTTTCTTTCGGGAACATCATTCTATTGGTGAGTGTAAGGACAACTAAACCATGGTTGGATTCTATGCTTTGTGAGGTAGGGTAAGAGAGCTTTATATTAACCTCCCATGTCAATATGTAGAGCTTTGATTTTCTTATTCAATTAAAGTTCAACATTGGTTTTGAATTTGATAAAGATAGATAGGGTATCTGATTTTAGTTTTGGAGGATAAAGCCAAGTAAATCTTGCATAGGCATCAACAAAAATAAGGTACTATTTATTCCCTTCGGTTGAGATATGTGGAGAGGATCCCCAAATATTTGAATATATAATATCTAAAGGATTTTGAGTAGTTATATCATTAGTTTGAAAAGGCAATTGATGTAATTTTCCTTGTTTACAAACATCATAATAAGATAGATTTTTGAAATTAAAGTTGAGCTTTATTGAACTTAGAATTATTTCAATATATTGTTGGAAGGATGTCATAATTTGGCATGCCAAACATTTACATTTTTCCGTGTTGTGTTTGCCTCACAATGATTGCTTAAAGAAGAGACCTTTTGTTGGGAAGGACTAGACTTAAAGTATGTTTACATGACTGGCATGATATTTTCGGATTGTCTAGTAGCTTTGAAGCTGTAGAGACCATCTCGAAGCACTCCCTTAAGCAGAATCTTCTCTTGATTTGTCCTTAAACAGACAATTTTGTTTGGTAAACTTAACAGAAATGTTATCATCTTTGTTGAGTTTAGAGATGTTCAGTAGATTTTTGATTATGTTGGAAACATGGAGAATTTTTCTTAGTGCAAGAGTTATGTGTATATTGTCTAGAAAATGTATGTGAGATAAGCAAAAGTTAGCAATAGGAAGAGAGTTACCATTACCAATAGCTAGTTGATCCTTTCCCCCATATTCTGAACTTATTTACAAATTATTGAGATCTGTTGTGACATGATTTATAGCCCCATTGTCTAAAAACCATGAATTGTTCTTGTTTGCTTCAGATGAGGGATTTTTATGTTGATTTTGAGCCAAGTAGGATTGAGGATAGTTTTGTATATTGTTTTGTGTATGTTGTGTGACTGTGCTTTGTTTCCATGATTGGGTGGTATTACCTCGCCATAAGACATCAAACCTTTTGTGACATTTTAGTGCTTCATGGCCTGGTTTATAACACAGTTGATAGAAAATTCTATTTCCATTCCATCTATCCCTCTGCCACGATTTTCTCTTCCTCTAAATCCACATCTTCCCTGATAATTGTTTTGATTGAAGATTGTATAGCTTACAGTTGGTAATGAGATGTCTACTTACTTGATTGTATTCAGCTGCTCTATTCTTGTTTCATGCATCATGAGAGAGTATTTCACTTTTTGTAATGTTGAAGTTTTCATATAATGTATCAAATAAACCACAACAGGATCATTTTCATGACCAAGGCCGTTTAGAGCACTCAATATTAATTCATACTCACTGATTGCATGTCCTACTATTTGAATTAAGTCTCTAATGGTTTTAACTTTATGTATGTATTCTAATATGGTATGTAAGCCCTTTTTAATAGGTAAGAGTTGATAGTTTAGTTGAAGAACTTTGACCATAGATATTTGAGCATAGAGATTCTCCAAAATTTGCCAAACTTAGTAGGATGAATTTGAGTGGTTTACCTATCCTATTACCTTTTCTCTGATTGCCGAAAATAACCAGCATAACAATAGTTGATATATTCTTCGCCATAATTTTATATTCTGCATTTTCAATAACCTGGTTTATGTCTGTGTTGATGAACTGAGGAGGAGGTATTGAGTTGATGAAGTTTCCAAGCTCAAGAGCTCTTACGGCTGCAAGGATTTGAGCTCTCCAGTTGACAAAGTTTTTCCCATCAAGTTTTGCCTATCAAGTTTGATGGGCAAATTGAAGTTTAGAGTCTTTGCTAGAGCTGAAAAGTCAAGAAAGGATGATGTATTGTTTAGGGTGGTGGCAAATGACCTAGAATTTTTTTTCCCATTTTTTACGTTTGTCAATGAAGCTCTGATACCATATAACGAAAGGTATATTACTGGAATTTTTCATACTCAATTATTTTGTGTTCAAATACATATTTAGATATTTTTTGAATTAATTTCGACCATACAATTAACAGAAAGCATAGAATAAAAATAGAGGGTTATGATTTGTTCTATTACAACAACTTATAGTAGTCCAGCTAGCTAGTGCAGAAAAGTCTATTGTGGCTTTATGTGAAATGTGCCTTGCATTGTTTTGTCTATAGTTTCCTTGTCTGTAGCATTTCTCTTTCCTCTCTTGATTCTTCTTCGTTCTATAGCATCTTCGTTAATAGAGTCAGTGTGTATTCCACAAGCAAAAAAGGGAACACTGTGACCTCTTCTTCTTGTAACAACCAGGAAGGAGGTTTGCTTCCAAAACTGATGTTCTAGGGAAATAGTAGTAAACTAGGCCATAACAGAAACATGAGGACAAAATCGATGAATAGCAAAGAATTTGACGAGAAGCGAGTTGGAGGATTATGTTTTTGTGTGTGTCAACAAATATACATTGGGACATAAATGGAAAAAGAAACAGTTCCAATTATATATGGTAGAAGAGGAGGACCTAACAAATGATGGAGAAATTAATGTGGAAAAAGAAGGGAGGAAATCAGCCAGTCTCGAATTATTACTGGAGGCAATGTGGGCATTAAAAGATCGAGGGTAGTTTAAAAAGATGAGGGTAATCAACAGTTATCAAAAGAAGTCATTGCATATTCTCATAGATAGTGGGAATACACATAACTTCCTCAACGAACGGTTTATTAGGAAAGGAAACATGGAAGCATTAGACATCCTTGATACGAGGAATAACTATGAGGAACAACCTAGAAACTAGGTTATGAAGAGCCCAAAAACCCTTTAGAAACTTGCATTTGTTGATCTAATGGGTCCCCAAGTTCTGAAACCGGATCATCAAATTATAGGCCATTGGACTCATTCATAAGCTTAGCTTTTCTTACGTTAATCCATTACTAAAGACCAAGTCCATGGCCATCTACTTCAGAGCCCATTTATTATCTGTTTTGCTTTTTTCTTCTGTCACCAAGTTTGTATCATTCTATTTTAGTTCTGTTACTAGCTGAGTTGTCTCACAAATATAGGCAATCTTTCATCAATAAAAATAGCTAGAGAGAAAAGCTCTACTTTATAGTATAATTTCATCATGGTATCAGAGCGTACCTTCTTTTGCTTCTTCTCTCCTCTATCGACTCTAATACCTCACCCTACCTTGACATAGAATCAGTGTCATTATGTCAGGACCATCTTACACCAATATAGCTGGCAACCAAAATCAAACATAGTTTTAAAGGCCTGAAGACCACCTAGCATCACCATATTACATCCACCCTAATGAAAACCCCTCTCTTATTTTAGAATCTTCGCTTTTGACTAGACTCAATTATCATTCATTGTCCAGATCAATGAGAATGACTTTGTTATCAATGAACAAATTAAAGTTCATAGATGACAGTATTGTTATGTTAGACAAAGAAGAACCTACTTACGTGTATTGGGAAAGATGCAATACTATGGTGATGTCTTAGTTGATGTGATCATTCAATGAGTCCATTGCTTAGAGTGTTACTTGGTTGGATTCAGTAGTTGATGTATGGAAAGACTTGTATGACAAATTCTCACAAGTATATTCCTTCCGTATTTCAAACTTGCAAGAAGACATTTATAGTTTTAAACAGGGAATCTATCCATCCCTGATTATTATACTCATTTAAAAATGCTATGGGGCGAGTTTCACAATTTAAGACCACTGCCTAAATTGCAAATGTCACCCTCAATGTCTTTGTGATATGTTGAACATTATTAAATCTTACTAAGACAATGATTGTGTTATTTGTTTTTTGAAAGCCCTAAATGAATCCTATTCCATTGTTAGATCTCAAATCATGCTGATTGAACCATTACCTAACATCAAAAATGTCTTCTCTATGGTAGCTCAACATGAATGACAACTTCTTTCCACTACCTCACAATCACCAATTATGAATCTCAAGCATTCTTTGCCAAAACAGACACTCGAAAACCCTTTCAGTCAAACAAAAAACCATTATGTATCTTTTGTGGTTACAAAGGACGTACATAGGAAAAATGTTATAAAAATTAAGCCAAACTAAAAGACAAGCATTGATTAGCTTGATTTAAAATGAGCTTAAAGAAGACTTCGATGTGAACATGACCTTTTAACATGATCATGTATTAACTTGAACAACATATTGGAAACTCAATGATGAGACATAATCTTCAACATAGAATGGCTTAAAATTGTTCCTATCTTCAAAATTTACAGATAAACTTATGATGTATATTCACAGGCATGTCTCAAATCGTGTAATAATTTAAAGTTGTAAGGAGACCCATGGATTACACCTAAAAGTGTGTTTTAAGATGTGCCTAACTCTTCGAAGATACATAAAGATCCACATTCACCAAACACAGTAGTAGATGTAAACCATGCTCTAATAGCCTTAAAAAAAAATTTATTCAATATCCCCTAAACCACAATCGTGGCCTTCATAACTATGACTTTAAATTTTTTTTTAGCTTTAGTTTGTGATTAGGTAAGGGTTTTATCCTTAATTTAGTTTTAGCTTCATTAAAGCTTGACCATAAATTGAGTGTGTTAGATTTCAAGATTTTATCTCTTAGATTTGTATCATATTATATTGAAAGGCTACTGAGAAAATCTTCAATACGATCCAAATTGCATTATTCTAGCTTTGATAATAGGTTTGAAGTTTAAAAGTACATAAAAATTCAAGGATATAGTTATGAAGTACTATATTATAGAAAGTTGAGGGTTAAAATTCATAAAGAATGATAAGATTAAGGTGAGAATAAAATATGGACCATAATGTACTTACCTAGTTGTGTAAGCATTGAGAGAAATGATAAAAGTTTTGTTTTCTAAAGGTAAGAACTCACATGTACATGCAGAACCACTAACATTAACAAGTTCATAGCATATAAAATGGGTAAAAATATTACAAGGATGTTATAGTCACATCCAAACATCAAGATTATTAAGTTAAAAACTTTGTTAAGAAACAAGTTAAAGGCAAATATAGATTTCAACATGTAAAATAACCTTTTTGATTAAGATGGTGCATAGATTTCATGTTACAAAATTTCTAATTATATTAGGGTATGATGAGGAAGTTAAGAGTAGTAACAATATAGGCAATTAAAACCAATATTGATAATGATGAAGATGAAAAGGTGATTCCAAGATGTTATATTTGTTTCGATGCTTGTGCTTTAGATTAAAGTTTGTATACCAATTAAAAGGTTATATGGGTATTTCTTAAAGGGTATATATGAAGGACAACTTTTAATTTTAGTTAAAAGAAATAAAAAAAATAATGTGTTTCTTTTTTAATATAATATGGTTGATGTCAAACAAACATAGAAGGAGAATGATATGCACTAAATATGAACAACATTGTCATAACCAAAGATCTTATGAAAACTCATCGCAATAGGGTGTAATTTCATAAATAATTAAAATTTTCATTATTGAATTAATAAAATTTTACTATACATTATAAATGCGTGCTAAGACTAAGAGTGTCCAAAATATAACATTAATTGGCATTAGATTAACTAGTATTAAATATAAAGACATCATTGGATCAAGTGACATTAGATAAGAAATATGTGCTAAAGGACGAATATTTCAAAGAGGAGGCCTGTTTAAAGGAAAAAGAAGAGGTAGAAAAAAAAAAGAAGGATTGCAAGGTTTAGAGTATACTTTAATGAGTTAATTGAGTATTTTGTAAGATATTTACCTATGAAATAAGTTTATAGCCTAGTTCTATCAATCTAGATTTTAAGGCCAAACTCCATATAGAGTTTTGAAAGTGTTGAATATAATTTCCAAATTACATTTGACTTTCAACTAAGAAGCGCTAATGGAATGGTGGGTATAATATCACTTTATCTACTTTTATGTGTTAAGAGAGATGACAAAGAGAAGAAAGCAATCACAATCTTCTTTTAAAGCAAGTTGACTTAATTTAATTCCAAGTTATTTTACATTTCATATTATTGATATGCACAAATAATTATATACTCTGAGTTTGTATTTAGAAGATGTGTTTTTCGATATAACATAATGATTTTGATACTTATAAAACAAATACAGACATGTTTTGAATTTTTAAACATGAATATGAATATTACATACTTTTTATTGTTAAAACAATTGCAAAAGGCTATGGATGTTATATTGTTTTATTCATTTTAAAGCAATTAAGACATTTCAAAATATCACGTCATTGTTGGATGCTTTAATAAATTTAAGTTTTGATAAATTTTCATGAATATTATTGTGAATGTTACTTAAATGTTCATATTTGATTTGAAATATAGTTTATTCCAAAACTAACTTCACAATGACTATAAATGTTGGTATAACTAAACTACATAAATGGAGTAAGGCATCCATTACATAAAATTATTCCCTAATCAATATTAGATAACATAATTACAAAAATACAAATCTTAATTGCATAATATATAACACAATTTCAAAATACATATATTAAGCTACAATTAAAATCTTATTCATAATGTTATTGCTAATAATTACCATAGTACAACACCAATATTACAATTAAGGTACTTCAACTTTTAACAATCAATATGTTGGTTCCTAAATGGCAAATGAGAGGGAGGGTAAGTTATATGTATTCATTTTTACACAATTTAAAACTAATTGATAAATTATTTATTCTAAAGGATAATTATTGTAAATTCATATAAAATAATCTCAAAACAAACACAATAATATAAAAATATGGTAGAAAATGACAGACAAAAATTATTTATATTGATTTTGTCAAATAACTCTCAGCCTACATATGCTTCTTAAGCTTTATTTGAGAATTCTTCTTCTCCTTTCAATAGGTCAAGAGAAACCCTCAATATAATATTTCCTTTCTCAAGAGTAAAAAGGAGTCGTTACAAACATCTTATTTCATTACAGGTGAAAAGTAACCCTCACAAAGTATAGTTCAAGTAATTTCTCTAATTGCAACAGTTATACAAAGGATAACCAATCCTAAAGTACCCAACTTTTTGAGATTTTTAAAATTCAATGACCAAGCTTTTAATATTTTTAATTGAGTCGCCAATTTTTTAAAACCCTTAATAGTTCATTTGAAAATGTTAGTTATGTTAATAATTTGCTTATTTGGCTAATAAAATTTTTTTTGTTTATGATATGTAGATATCCACCTAAAAAAATAGTGGTTATGGTCAGATTAGAGTAGAGAGAATTTTTTTAGTTGGCTATAAAAGGACCCATTATGGAGTTCCCCTTTTGGCGATCCTAGAGTAACCCTTTAAGCAATATCTAACTCAACCGAAGGGTTCCTACAAGCTAAGTCATTCAACTATTAACCCTTTTTATACTTTAAAAGTTAAAAGAGAAAAAAATAATGGGAATTTTTTAAAAATCTAGCAATATAATGACTGCTTTTTTAAGATTTCCAATTTTTCAAAAACGTGTATTACGTTATTTAAAACACTTCTAGTATTTCATATACCATCTTAATTTCTGAAATAGGATCTCAAGTCTACATCACAAACAACCACAAACAAATAATTCTCAACAATTTACACTCTCAAAAATATTACTAGATCACACTTTTAAACCCTTTCTTAAATAATTTAAACCACACATACAAGTAACTAAGCCAATTTCATGAAAACACATACATAGCAAAATGACACAAGCACAGTAGCACCTAATGATACAACTAATTCTATAGTAGGGTCTCAGCTACTATAACTCTTGTACGTATACCTGAGGTGGTTTATTTAAAAACATAAAGATAAGGGTGAGTTAAACGAGCTTAGTGAGTGTTAATCAGTTTACTAAAAATGAAACATTTCATAACAACATAACTTGAATATTTTCATACAATAATAATGCTCATGGTAAGAAAATTGCCATAAAAATTCATTTGTGTATCATAAAATTCTTTCATGCATCATACAATTTAGTAATAAAATAACATTTTGTAAAACACAACTTCATTTTTCTAAAATACTATTTCGAAATGCCCTTTCAAAATTAAACTCATAATATAAGAGTTTTCAATTTCCTTTTTCCCTAAACAATAAATAGTTGTGGAAATAAGTTTCTTGAAAACTTTTATTTTAAAAATAAGCCAACCATTAGAATTGGTACCATAAGGTACCTCTCAAATTACTTTTAAAATAAATAGTGGCGGCATTAATATTTTCATAAATTTTCTTATACAAGATGGCCCACGACTAATTTCTTACCATATGGTACCCTAGGTATAAAGTCATGGAAGTCATTTTTTGCATCATTTGCTCGCGACTGGTTAACCACTAGTTACAGAGTTGATTATAAATCACTTACTCGTAACAAATTTGACCAAAAATATATATGCAAAGCTAGTTCTACATCGCTTAACCATAACAATTTTGGCTAGAGCCATATATCACTAGACACAAAACCACCCGTTGTTAGTAACTGATGCCCCTCGACACTACCATGCATGACTGGAATACTCTGATTGGTATAATTTCATTTATAAAACCTAATAGTATACTCTAGGCTAAAACTTCATTCACGTTTTATCGACAATTAACACAGTTTCAATGTAACTTCCAATCATATAAAATTTAACTTTCAAATTCAATTCATATATTGCTAAAACATAAACTTATGCTAGCAATATTTACTTGTAAAATATTATTAACATAAAACTCAACATAAATATTCATTTCATGACAAAATAAAAACCATTTGCATAAAATCAATTCAAAGTATACTCACAGCTTGCTAGTTTCCTTTTCAACTCTTCGAAGTTCTTCAGTTGATTTCGGTTTCTTATCCAAAAACCTTATACGAATACATTCAACTCCTTAATAAATTTTCCAACCAAATACATCATAAACCATTTGAACTTCATTACTTTCCACATACATTCCATATTCTAATTTTTTTTCAAATAATAACTTGACATTTCATTTAATAATTCCAGTGTCACAAATACACTTGCTAACTACCCTTAATCACATTCACATGGTCATTACATCATAACCACACTTTTATACCAAAAATTCCCTTAAGGCTAAAGTTAACATATTTTACGTTAAACTTTTTCAATTTCATTCTTTTTGATTTCTAACACTTCAAAGAAATCAAAATTCACTTCTATGAAATTTTAATGAACACACTTAAGCCATAAAATTTCATCAACAAAATTTTGCGTAATCATGTACTTTTGACCAAATTCAACCAAAACTAATTCCAAATCAATTTTTTTTTCATTTCATTACTTCATTAGCATCAAAATAGAATTTTGGATCATAAGAGATTAAAAACCCTAGCCATGGCCAAAATCATCATTAAACTAGCTTCCTAATGTCATTCATTAATCTTAAATCATCTAAAAATGGCAAAATAAAACACTTTAGGCAATGGATCTTAACTTTGACCAAGATTCCATACACTAGGTTTAGTGATTTTTTTTTTCTCCTCTAATCACTTCCAATGCAATAAAACCTTGATATCACATCATAAGTGTGTAATTCACACCATCACAACCAAATCTCAACTATAACACATTAAATCCAAATTTTCAACTAAACTAGTAAGCTTGCTAACCCATTTTCTTCTTCCTCTTCACTTAGATGACTATGGGATCTTGTTGGATACTTGATTGGAGGTACAAGAGCATGAAAAACTCCTTAGATCACTTCTCCATACCCTAGCTGAAGCTCTCTCTTCTCCTTTTTCTTTTCTTTTCTTTTTTCTCTCTCATCCTTTTTTTTCCTCCTTGGCCGAATCTGTACATTGGTTTCTCGTCTTTTCCCTTTCTTTTTCACCCTCATGTTCACTCTCACGGTTAACACTAAAATGAAGCAAAATGTGACTAAAGTTTGCTTTTTATACTCATTAAGTGCATTACACATGTCACTTTCTTATTGGTCATCACTATTGACTCATCACCATTTAATTAATGATTCTTAACCCTTAAGAAAGCCTCTAATTGTTCATTAAGTGTGACTTATTAATCCACTAACACCATTTTATACAAAAAGACCATTTTGTCCCTTACCGAATTAAATTAATAAACTTTTCTAAATAAATACAAAAATCATTCTATATAATTCTTAAAACTTAAATTTGACCTCAATATACTTTAATTAAACCTAAAACCCTTCAATTGCATGCTTGAAACAATTTAATTTTGCACATTATCCTTAAAATCCATTATTTTTCAATAAGAGTCTTTTTATTCTGAAATTTCTATATTACTTAAATTCTATTCAAACAACCTTTATTTTGACCTATTTTAGCTCTTAAGGGCTCCAATCCTAATTCCTTAGCTTTTCATCATAATTCAAAATTGTTTGGTAACTTTTTTTAGTTTCCCAAAATAATTTTCAAATCAAATCAAAAAATTACCAAATGTCACTAAAATCACTTAGGTTTCTGTAAAATGTCACTTAAATCTCTAAAGCACATTTCGAGGCTTTTAAAGCTCATTAGGACTCATTCCATAACTTGTCGAAGTTTTCAGAAAAATTTTCAATCGAGTTCAGAACCATCTCTAGTCTATTTGTAATCTCTATTATAACCTCAATAATACATTTAAACGTTTAAATTACACTAGTATATCATAATTAGAGCATACTCTATAAAAATGCATGTATAACACATTACACAATACCATAATAGAAATAGCATATTACAGGATACCTACATATCATGAACGAAAAATATTCCGTATCCAAATCAATAAATTACTATCAAAACTAACATTTTAAACTAAACTGTTAAAGTTCTAGAAGGTTGGTTATTCAATTGAAAATTTTAAAAGCTTAGGCACTGAATTGAAAAAATTCTAAAAGATTGAACACTTTAAGATTGTTTATTACATTATATATCCATATAACTAAAAACATTCTTCTCTTGTTCTCATCAATCAACAAAAGTTCTATATATGTTATATAATGTACACGTGCTCTCTCTAGTCTCTTAAAGCTCTTAATATCTCTCAAACTGTTAGCAACTATCTCAAATGTCAAAGGTTCTTTTTACAACTCAAAATTATGGTCTATTAACAATCAAAGCCAACAAAAATAATCATTCTATGCATAAATTAATTACAACGGCTAGTTTTTAAGCATGTTTCACTAACTGATTACCTCCTCCAACTAGTTAGACAACCACTAATTGAACCCTTAATTGGATAAAAATTTTCCTCTCAATGATTTATTAGATAAACCATCAATTAACTGTAACTGTTGAAAAATGTTTAAATAGTGAATAACCCAACCCATGTATAGTGTCAAGCCAAGTCTATCTACTTACTGAGTCATCCAAACTTATTTTTTCAGCCATTTAAGTTATTTAAAAGATTAAAACATATAAATTTAATAAAACTTGATTTAAAACCATTATAAAAGTTTTTAAAAGTTTGTTTAGATATGAAAGGTTTTCTTTAAAGACCAAAACTAATTTTCTTTTTATTATAAAACGATTAATGCATTATGCCCCACATGTGAATGATCATGTAATGATTGAGTCTTTAATTCATTGAAATAACCAAAACAAGATTACAATTATTATTAAATCTTGATACAAAAAAGATTACAATTATTATTAAATCTTGATATTCTTAGGTCCCTTGAATCTCTCTTAAGTTGCATTTCACTTTGATCATTTTCTTTATCTTTTAATTGCTTAAATGATTCAATTGACTCCTTTATTCACTTTACCCTTTCATTGGTCTGGGTCTTTTGCATATTAATTTACTAATATCATAAATGATAAAAATATATTTTTCTATCATCAAAACTATGAAATAAAATTTCATTTGATCTAACATATTGTTATAAATATAGCTCCAAGAAACATCAATACTTTGTACTACAAAAAATGACCTTTTTAACCTCTTACTTTTAGAAATTGTATACCCTAGCAACACTTTCACTTATATGCACTCACCATCATTACGCATACCAATCTACTTTTTTAACTTCTTATTTTCAAGCTTTAACCCTTTTATGAAATTCTACTGATAAGTCATTAGTTTGGCCCTCTCGCTCAAGTCTTCATCTACTCATGTGAAATGTTTGCATATATCTTCCTGCAGTATAAATGGTAGCACAAATTATTTATGAAAAATAAAGAAAGTACTCAATCATTAACTCTTTTTCAACCTTATAATTAGGGTAGCCATAAACGTTCTTTCAGAATTATTATTGGTTCAGGAATTTATCAAAAGACTTCAATATCCTAATCAATAAATATATAATCATCATATTACTTTTGACTATGATTCACTCCTATTGATTTGGAAGATTCATCATCTATTTCTCTTACTAATTACATGTACCAACTAAATAACAGAACTCATTATCTTATGACCAATGTCTAGTTAAGTATAACGCATGAATAGTAGCACACACAATAAGTGCTTAATGTGAAGAATAACCAAATACAATCATAAACAATAGAATGTAAAATGCTCCTTATGAAAAGAGTTCAATGGCATTTAAATAAGAAGTCAATCAAAGAATTTGAAATGGGCATTTCCATAGAATTATTTGTCAAAGGAATGTGAGGACTTTAAATAAATTACAAGAAATCAAGATGAATGAAATAAATTATGCAAAATAATCAAAAGAGTATAAATCATAGCCTTAAAAATCAAGATGAATGCAATAAATTTTGCTAAAATTTTGAAAAATGTAGAAGTTCTAACGTAAAATCTAACATTATTGATCATTCAAAAAATTACACGATTAAATAGCATAGTAATCCCTTTATACATTGAACCTCTCTTGCTTCAATCTTCAAGCTTTTTAACAAATCTTCAACTAAATTGGAGCATGTCCGAAGCAGATCTTCAACTGAATTAGTATAGGAGCATGTCAGCTTTTAGGATATAACAAGGACAGCTATTAAAATGACCAAAATGTTGATATTACTATTTGTTTTAATTTATTTTATACGCTTTAGAGGGTACAAGTAGTGCACTTTCTTGAATCTAATGAAAGGCAAGTCCATTTATTAGTAACTTTCGGCCAATTTAACAAAAATGATTATTAAGAGACTTAAAAGTGGACCCGAGTTAAATTTAAAAAATATAGATATTTGATTCCATCTTTCTTAACTTTTTCCCTTTTTTTTGGTCATAACCAAATTTGATCCTTTGTTTCCTTAATACTGTATATTTTCTTAATTCCATTTTCTCAAAATTTTACTTGATACTCTAAATCCTAGTTTTGAGGCTAAGTCAGATCAATAAGTTAAGTTCGTGTGTCTATGTAATGGAACGAGGGTGACTAAGAAGTATTAGAGCTTACAAAAAAACTTATTGGATCAGAGTTCTCACTTTTGTGAACATTAACACTCTTTTTCCATATGTTTATAAGCTATTTATTTATTTATTTCCAAACTGGAAATTTGTAAAATTTTATTTATATCGAGTTTTTTCAAAATTCATTTCTTACATTTATAATTCTAGATTGATAGAGATATTGTAAAATACCCTGCACTTTAAGGTATTGAAACTTTAAATTCACTAGACTTGTATTAATTGAATTAAATATATAAGTTTTGTTTTGCCATTTCACAAGTTTTATAAAGTATATACCAATAAATACTAATGCATTAGAGCAATCTCTGCCTTACAATTAGAAGCGAAGGTAAAGAGTGTAAATCTTTCTTATGGAGGCAAAGGATGTTCTCTTCTATTTTGTTCTCAATCTTTTTCTAATCAAGAGGAGGTTAGAGAGAATAGAAAATGACGAGAAATAAAATTTAATGGAGAATCCAATTTCTTGATTACTTCATGTTTGGCATTTTAGTTGTTGGGAAAGAGGATGCGGAAAAATAAAAGAGAATTCTATGTTCATGCCAATAGGCATTATGTTATGAAACAAATTGTAAAATAGAGAATTTGTGGTAGAAAATTATATTGAAATAGATTGAAATCAAGGAAAATGTTATCTTTGCAACATCTGTTTAACGTTAAGAAACTAACAAACCACTAGCCAAAGAGACTAGGGCCTACCTATTACAATAAGCAATGATAGAATCAAATAATCATTAGCAATCCCTGTCATCTCCTTTTATTCTTGCAGAAATAACAAACTTTGATTCTTAAACATTGCCATCTGTCTTTCCTCATTCACGTGCTTCTTCTTGGGCTTCCTCCTATAAACTTGCTTAATTGGGGGCTTACCAACACTCCCGGCCAAAAGTTTCACCTTGTTCTTAAGGTGGAAGTGAGGAAAGTGACTGTTGATATCCTCAAATATCTCCTAAGAACTTTTATACGTTGGTAATTCGTTCCATTCAATAAGAACCTCCCTTGAACCATCAGTTGTAATGCATGTATCCAAAGTAGATTTTGGAGAAACCTATAACTCCATTTCACCATTAAGACTATCTGGTAAGGGTTAATGTGTGAATTGATCTCTAGTAGCCTTCTTTAGTTGAGAGACATGAAAAACCTAGTGAATCTTTGCATTAGCAGGTAACTCAAGCCTATACGCTACTGCTCTAATTCTATCCATGACTTGAAATGGCCCGTAAAATCTGGGAGAGAGTTTTTGATTGACTCTTCTTGCCAAACTATGATGCTTGTATGGTTGAAGCCTTAAATAAACCATATCTCCAATATTGAATTGAACTTCTCGCTTCTTTACATCAGCCCGCTACTTCATCCTGTTTTGAGCATCCACTAGATTATCCTTTAACATATCAAGCATTGCATTTCTTTTCTGAATCAGCTGATTCACATCTTCAACAACAGAAGATTCATCTAAAAACCTTAAAAGAGTTGATGGAGATCTCCCATACAAGGCTTCGAATGGATTCATCTTTGTTAACTCATGATAGGTGGAATATTCTGCCCAATGAAACCGTTCAGCCTAAAGTTTCTGTTTATCGCCATAAAAGCAACGCAAATATGCTTCAAGACATCGATTTACCATTTTAGTTTGGCCATCCATTTTAAAGTGGTAAGCTGAACTCATTCGTAGTTTTGTACCTGCTAGTTTGAATAATTCCCTCCAAAAATTGCTCATAAAAATCTGATCTCTATCAAACACAATTGAAATAGGATATCCATGCAAACGGAAAACTTCCCTAACAAATATTGCAGCTACTTCTTTAGCATTATGAGAATGTTTGAGAGCGATAAAGTGCACATGCTTGGTTAATCGATCAACCACCACAAAGATAGAATCAACCCCATTCAACTTAGGTAATCCACCAATGAAATCCATTGAAATATCATCCCAACTCTGTTTCGGGATTGGAAGAGTTTGCAGTAGCCCTGTAAGAGATAGAGTATAATGTTTGCAGCATTGGCAAATCTGGCCTTGAACCACAAAGTCCTTGACATCTTGTTTTAATCCTTCCCAACAAAATATGGACGTGATTCTTTTGTATGTACAAAAGAAACCTGAATATCCACCCAAAGGAGAGGCATGAAATTCCTGAAGTAAGGTAGGGATCAAAGTGGACCCTTTTGGCCAGCCTGCCTTTGTCGAAGAGTTGCCCTTGTCTAATTGTGTAATGAGGATGTGAGGATGCTTGCAATGCTACTTCTTGTAAAATCTTTCTGAGTTTAGCATCTCTTCGCAGCTCTTCTTCCAATTAGACATGTTAATGGATTAGGCCCATCGGCAGGCTGACTGGGCCAGGCCTAGCCAACCTGGGCCGACCATTGCTTACCTGTTGACCATCTAACCTGGGACAAAAATGGGTCGGGCTGTGTGGGTCGGGCCATTATTAACATGCCTACTTCCAATTCTTCTAACTCCTGACCTGACTCATAAAAAATGTGTCCAACAACTTTTCTTCTTCTACTCGTGACAAAGCATTAGCCATATTGTTACTAGGCCCTGGTTTGTATTGCATTTCAAATCAAAATCCAAGTAACTTCGACACCCATTTATGTTGCTCCTCTCTTATAGTTCTCTTCTCTAATAAGAATTTCAAACTTCTATGATCTGTCCTTATTATAAATGGCTTTCCAAAAATGTAATGCTTCCACCTTGTCATAGCAAACACAATGGCCATCAATTCATGTTCATACACAGATTTCTATCATGCGGTTGGAGAGAAGGCTTGGTTGATGAAAGCTATTGGTCTCCCTTCCTATATAAGAATAGCCCCAATTCAAATTCCTGATGCATCAGTTTCGACCAAACTCTGTTTTGAGAAATTGAGTACAATCATAACTGGCACTATGGTCATAGCTTTCTTTAACGCTTTAAAAGCTTCCATAGCATCAGGATTCCAATTGAAATTATCCTTTTTGAGGAGTTGAGTTAGTGTCCTAGCAATGAAACCATAGCTTCTAACAATCCTCCTTTAATAACCCGTGAGACCTAAGAATCGTCTAAGGCTTTTAACATCTTTTGGTAAAGGATACTTCGACATTGCCTCGACCTTCTTTGGATTAGTCTTGGAACCTTCACCTGGTATGATATTCCCCAAATACTCCAATTGGGATTAAGCAAAGACACATTTCTTCTCATTAACACACAAAGTGTTTTCCATCAGAATTTCGAATGTCATCTGCAAATGCTATTCATGAGTTTGAATGTTAGGACTGTATACTAATATGTCATCAAAGAATACCAATATGGCCTCCTGAGATGTGGTCGAAATATATTGTTCATCATGGATTGGAATGTTGATGGTGCATGTGATAAACCAAATGGCATTACCAAGAATTCATAATGCCCCTTATATGTCCGAAAAGTTGTTTTTCAATATCCTCAGCTCTAACCCGTATTTGATGGTATCCTGACTTCAAATCTAGTTTAGTAAACACTCTCGTATTAGCCAATTTATCTAACAATTCATCAATTGTAGGTATCGGGAATTTATCAAGAATTGTTGCCTTAACCTCCACCTTTCTATTTGACTAAGAGAATCAAACTGGAGAAAAGACTACTATTGCATTTTATAATCCCTGCTTTTAATAACTTACTCACAATCTTCTCGATTTCTGTCTTTTGGTAATGAGGATATCTGTATGGCCTTATATTTGGTGGTTAAATCTTGTCTCTCAATTTGATTGCATGATCCTCAACTCTAAAAGGTGGTAGTTTGATTGGAGCCTCAAACAACTTCTCATAAGACTAACCGAGCTAAAATATGTGGTGCTATTATTTGCCCTCTATTTCAACCAATAATTCCTTGATTAACTGTTTAAAAGAAATTATAGACTTCAACAAAGCTGGACTACCCCTAAGAGTTATGAATTTTCCTTCTTGGTGATATTGCAGAATCAAGGTTTTAAAATTGATAGCACCCCACTCCCACAAAGACCTGAACCCGACATCAGAGTGATGTCCGAGCTTGTGCCCTATGAGGGTGGTGTGCTAAAGCACTCAGTTTGTCAAATCTCTTTACAAAATTCTTTTCTTTTCTTTTCTTAACTCAATGCACACATTTGCGGAAAAATCGACAATCAAATCAGGCTCATTTCAATCCTAAACTTTTTCAATCACATATATATATTAATTGCACTCGAAAATCAATTTCATTAACAACCCTTTTCATTTTAGAAAGTTATTACAAACAGAGATATTCCACTTCACAAGGTACAATAATTTACAGAAAACTCAATTGATACAAAATAAAGAAAATACAAATGCAGACGCGAATTGATCCCAACCTCTGACTCTTTACTTGAAAGCAGTGGCTATACTCTCGTTTGCCTAACAGGGTATTCTTCTGATCCTGAAAAATAATTGCAAATTTTGGGTGAGTTTTGTGAACTCAATGAGAGACCATCATCGATGGCTCACCCAGTCAAATAGCACATAAATCATATTATTGCATATCTCATATTATTTCACATTTCTCACACAATACATTTATTCATTCATATTATGCATATGCAATGCACATGAGACTCACTTTCTATTTCTTACTTTGTTGTGACCAAGTACCTAAACTGTCCCATATAGGGTTCATTACCACTACAAGAAAATCATCAAATAGCGGCGGAAAATTTTCGACGGAAGTCCTTCCGTCGAAAAATAGCGACGGAATATCGTTTTTCGTCGCTATAATAGCAACATTTCCGACGATACAAAACGTCCGTCGGAAAATAATCTTGTTATGAATTTTACCGACGGAAAATAGCGACGCCCACTTGGTACGGTCGGAAAAAAATGCGCGAAACTCTC
>JAOSBN010000009.1:6995552-7020990 GCA_027563595.1 Erythroxylum suave
GGTAACGTTATTACCGACGGAATATTTGGTTATTCCGTCGGTAATTTCCGTCGCTAAACGCCTTCTTTCTTGTAGTGTACTAACTGTCCCTTATCCGCTTGGGGGATACAGGACTCATTATACATAGTGAGCCTTAGGCTCCTAATCACATATTGAGCTCAAGGCTCCTTTTTACTTCTCACTTTTTATGCTTTAAGCTCTTTTCACTTTCGGTGGCTACTACGATCACAACTGCCATTATATTTCATGTATTCATGAGATGGAATGCATCACTCACATTCATAAATTTTCAATCGGTCACTTTCACATTCATCATCGGACCTTGGTTCGACGGTCAACATTTATGTTGAGAAACACTTTGTGATCATGTATTCATGTCATGAAGCATTTAGTTCGTCATATTCACATATAATTAGCACTTCAATATCCAACCAAGCATCGCAATCATCGGACCTCTTGTTCGAAAACCAGCACAATCAATCACATTCATATAGACATTCAGTAGATAATTAATACCCAAATAGTCAAACAGAACAAACAATGGAATGAGACCATCTAGGTCTACTCATAGTACACTCCATATTAGCATTAGCTTCAATGATTTGGAAACATTTGAATGCAGATGTTTATCTTGTTTTAAGCTCAAATCTCTATAAATCACGTAACCCTAATCTCTCATGCACCCACGTACATCAACTTGAAAATGGACAAGGAGGCTTGGTCTTTCTTGGGATAGAACAAAAGAATATCCAAGTAGAAGTGAGAACAATAGAGAAAAGTAAGGAAGCTTCGGTGAATATTTGATAAAAAGTTCTGGTTTAGGGGATTTCTAAAGAAAGAAGTTTTAAGAAGGGTAAAGACAAGGGCAGTAGTTTGTCTTTTATAGGCAAATAAAGATCTAAACTAGTTATGACACCTATCCAATTCTTATCCACTTATTCACTTCCCTTTATCCAAACTTACTCAAGTATAATTTATACTTAAGTTTATTACTTAGTAAATACCACTGCAATCACAAGTCACAACCTCTTACTCACTTTTAGATTTTTCCTATAGCACATCATTTCGGTTCAACTTTACATTCTCTTCTTGACCCCGACACTGAAGTCATTTTGCAATACTTTCCTCTAGAAACATATTCCTCTATGTCTTATGTCTCCATTGACAGTAAAATCATTTAATTTGGTTCTGTCCTTAATCATACCGAACTTATAAGTCTATAACTCTCTTGAAGACCTTAAAGATAGATTTTATCTTCTGAAGGGTCAAAATGAAACAGAAGATAAGTACAAATGAAAAGGCAAATCAAATGGAAAAAGACAGATGAAATGCAATAAGCAGAAGAAGCAATAAGCAGACGAATGCAAAAGTAGATGAATGCCTGAAACAGACGAATCAATAAGCAATCGAATCGGAAAGGTAGACGAAATTCAAAAGGCAGACGATAGGTTCAGACGAAGCCAAATAATTAGGCAGACAGAATGAAACACAGACGATAGAAAAGTCAACCACAATTGATAAGAAATACAGACGATAGGTGGTCAACACAGACGATAGAAAAGTCAATCACAGACGATAAGAAATACAGACGATAGGTGGTCATCACAGACGATAGAAAAGTCAACCACAGACAATAAGAAATACAAACGATAGGTGCTCAACACAGACGATAAAAAAGCTAATCATAGACAATAAGTAATACAGACGATAGGTGGTCAACATAGACAAAAGAAAAGTCAACCACAGACGATAGATGTTCAACATAGATGAAGGAAAGTCAACCACAGACGATACTCCCAAAATAATCTCTACTCCCTTAAAGTCAAATGAGTAAAATTCTTAACAAATCTCAATCCCGTGTACTAGATTTGTTACTCCCCTACAAACCCCTGCTCTCTAAACCCAATAACCATCACCCACTTGAACGACAAACTTCCTAGTCATATTGACAGATAACGTCAACTCCAGAACAACATTATTAGAGATAAAATTATAAGAAGCACTTGAATCTATCAATATCGTTACCTCTCTTCCATGGAGTTCACCAATCAGCTTCATTATTTTTTTGGAAGTGAGCCTAACCATTGAGAAATTGGATGGTTCTGTTTATATTGTCTCTTCATTTCCAGATTCTATTGACAACACTAGCTCATTATTTTCTACCATTTCTTTAGCTTGTACTTCCTCATCATCGTTTTTCTCTTCTGGAACCATTAATAGTACACTCAGCTGATGATTTTTACATTTACGCGTGGGTCCCCATAGTTCACCACATCTGAAACACAACCCCTTTTCTCTTCTTCTCTTGAGATTCTGCTTCTGTCATTCTCCTAAAGTTCTCTTGACATTTCTCCGATGGCCTGACTTGTTGGTTTGGGTTCGTATTGATTGGTTTGATGTGATAATTTGCTCGTTCTTGTTGGAATGAAACGTCATGGCTAGTTTGTTAACGTGACTAGAGATTGTTAACATCAATTGGGAGTTGCTATTTCCCATTCCACTTTTGAATTGGAATAACAAAATATTCTTTTCTTCAATTTTTTGGGCTAGATTCATAAGCCCTTAAAGATCATTGATGGTAGCTAGCCTTAATTCAACTTTAATGTCTCCCTTAAGCCAATTAATAAAAGCCCCAACCAAACAAGCTTCTTCTACATTCCTTAATGGAGCTGCAATCAACTCAAACACTACCCTGCATTTAGCCACACTCTTGTCCTGCTTTAATGCCATTAATGTCTCGTACGCATTCACTTGCCTAGGAGCTTAAAATCGTTTCAAAACCTCTTCCTCAAACTCTTTTCATGACGTATCAGGGTGCCTTCCTTCAAACCATTGAAACCAATTAAGAGCTTCATCTTCTAAACACATATCTATAACCCCTATTCTGTCTTTCATGGCAGTCCTACTATAATGGAAGTATCTCTCAGTACAGAATAGCCACCATATCGATCTATGCCCGTAAAGATTGGTAGCTCCAGTTTTCTCACTTGCCTCTCTCTCCACTCTTCTTCATTCTCACTGTGTTTACTCACTCGTTCTCCACTTTTTTCAGCTCTTCCACCGCATTCTCCTTCCGACAATCCTGTTACCCCTTTAGTGATAGCCAGCTCCGGAGTTTTTTGACTCCATTCCATTAAAGCCCCACGTTCCTCTCTTTTTTACATGAGCTCACACATTTGCATCATCCTCTATTTTAGAACACTCAGATCATCTAATAAACCACCAACCACATTTTCTAATGTTTCAATTTCTTTTCCATTCTTGTCTTAACCATACACAACCCAGATTCGGGGCTCTGATACCTTTGTTACAAAACAGATTGTAAAACAAAAAACTTGTGGTAGAAAATTATATTGAAATAGATTGAAATCAAGGAAAATGTTGAACAGTAGCTCTACAGACGTATGTTTAATGTGAAGAAAACCAACAAACCACTAGCCAAAGTTACCACGACCTATCCTATCATAACGAGCAACGATCACAATCCCTATCATGTCCTTTTATTCCTACAGAAATAACAAATTTTGATTCTTAAACGCTGCCACCTGTCTTTCCTCATTCACGTGCATTCTTCTTGGGCTTCCTCCCGTAAACTTGCTTAATTGGGGGCTTATCACATTAACCCCCCACTAAGTCCTGTGTAGTTTCACACCTGTTTTTCCATTCAAATTTCACACATCAACCTCTTATTCCATTTGCTATTTTTTCTTAATGAACAACGAGAAACAATGCTCAACTTTCCTATGCAAAGTGTAAATAATGATATAGTAATCTGATAGGATCTTTGGCGAGCTGCCGTTACAAAACTTTTGTGATGCTACATATAAAGTTTACATCAACTGTAACCTTCGAAACAGCAAATGTACCAAAGGTAAAGAATGAGTTCTTGAATCTGAACATGCAAATGTACCAAAGGCAAGAAAGAAAACCCAACTGAATTGTCACTGGTGAGGATTGATACAAGGGAGCTTTTGCCCACTACGTGTATATATCTATATAGCCAAGTTCAATGAGCAAAGTTGATAATTATATTCATCTGACTGCGTCACAACCTTTAAATAAAGGCCTAAAGGCAAGCTTCATCGACCGTAGGAAGACTGCAGCATCATGGTCAACTTACCTGTTCTCCAATCAAATCAAGACCAACAACTAGAAAGCTGATCCCTTGAAATAATAGGAAATAGAAGTGAATTCCTTGGGCAGATAACAAACTCCTTACCGAGGCAGTTAATAATATAAATGCCAGGCTAAGTTCCATCCTATACAAACGATTTATTTTCTTTTTTCCTGCCTTCTTGGTTTCCGCTAGCTTGTTTAGCTCAGCCAGGCCTGATTCTGAAGAAGACCTTAGGAGACTCGTAGTTTCTACTAGAGTCTCAGCCTCCTTTTCAGCAAAGGCAACTAGGTCTGCCTCTGATGATCTTCCTGATTTCTTTGTGACTATCCATTCATAAGAACTTCCAAACCGAAAAAGTCCTGATATCATGGCATTGAATTTGGTCACAGACATGGTGTTCTCAAATAGAAGGTATGGGACAATAAATGGGAATGACCGCGGAGCAGGAAGGATATTCAAGACAGACATGATGCCAGGGACATAACAAACAACCCATGCTGGTAGCTGAGCTTCAGGTAGGAACATGGTAAGCGGAAGTATGATGCAGAAGAGAGTGAATGAATAAAAAGGAAGGACGAGCTTCCGTAGCAGGAAGAAAAGAAGTATCATATTGGCCTTTTTAGGCAAACTCACCTGCAAATACCAACCAATAGCAAAATGTTGAATCATTAATGTTTCAAATATGTTACGAGGCAACAACTGTTCAATAACAAAATGAATTGTTCCCAATATAGCATTCAAACTGCCAGATTTGCTTCTTTGTTCAAGTATCATTTAAATAACCGTTTTCCAAAACATACAGAAAAATGCATTTCTTATGCAATTTGACCCCAAGAGTCAAGTGAGAAAGCTTATAACAAATTTTCCCTAAAATTATTATTTGAAGATTTACAAACTTCTGTAAAGTTTAAAAATAAACTTGAAAAATACGGATCTGAAATGCAAAGGGTAGATAAATAGCAATGAAATTTAGTTTCATTGATATGGTTGTTATCCATCTCCTAACTTTTGTAAACGATACAAAACATCTGCATCTTAGAACATAGAATATGCCTGAAATTTTGAAGATAGGCTAAGATGCACTCATGTTGTTAAACCCAAACGAGACTGACACTTGACATGTATTTGTGATTTAAGGTAGCCCCAACATGAGTGTTGGGCAAACCACTGATTTTCTATTTGTTATCTCAAATTCCAACGGTTATAACACTGCAAGTACTTCAGTCAATTCAGAATACAAAACTATCTCAGCCACATTGAGTAGCCTTCTTCATTTTGGTGTGTCAATATATTTTGAACCCCCAACAAACTACATGAACAATCAATGAATATAGAAATCAAGTGCATATGAAATATTAATACAAAACGCAAAACTGCAAATAGATTTTGGTACCTTAGAGCGAAGTATGTCAACAAAGCACAAGCGAAGTAACTGCATTGGACCCGAATGCCAACGATGTTGCTGTTTCTTGTATGCTTCATATGATTCTGGAAGCTCACAAAGGCACTGCAATAGGGGGCTTAATTTAGTTTCATTGTTGACCTTGAAATCCAGCACAGATTCAAAAGTGGCAATAAACTAGTGCACCTTAACGTCATTGAGAAATATGAACTTCCATCCACATAGATGAGCACGGACAGCAATGTCCATGTCTTCAACAGTTGTCCGTTCTAACCAACCACCACAATCCTCCAGGGCAGTAATTCTCCAAACACCAGCAGTTCCATTAAAACCAAAAAAGTTTAAGAAGATACCATTAACCTGTTGCTCAACCTCAAAGTGGAATGATAAGTTTATGTTCTGCAATCTAGTAAGCAAGTTCTCATCCTTATTCACAAAAGCCCACCTTGTCTGGACCAAAGCTAGGTCATCATTTCCCTTCAATGATCAAAGGAAGAGAAACAGTTTTACCATCAGAACATAAAACCAGCAAGAGATCACCAATATTAAATCATGAAATTCAATAGAAATAAGAATGCATTACAATCACAGAACTGATACATTTTATAAATGCAGGTCAAACAAGCCTTCATGGCTTCAAATGAATTGCAGATCATTTTCATGGAGGCAAATAGTGCAAATTCAAATTTGTTGAAGCAAGAAAGCTACAAGCTCTCATTTATGAGACCTTGTTGTCAAACATCCCTTGTATGGGGCTAGCAACAGTCACATTTCATCCATTCGGAAAGCATTACTTTGACAGAAAAAGGAAAACAAAAGAGTGACTCCTCATAAAATCTTAGGCTTTATAAGTTGATCTTAAAATGGAAATTCAAGTTGACAAAGGCAAACAGACAATGTACGCAGCATATGAAGGCAGCAAGAGAAAGACATAAAGGGTGTGTAAGATTTTACTGACATCAAAAAGCTTCAAGTTGATCTTTATATTTCCCTAAGAGCCTAGATGTGATAGTATGGCATTATGCAACTATGAACAAACAACATCAGATTTGGTGCACTCTATTTAGAAAATATCTTACAACTCCCAAATGTCAAATCCTTATCTCAAGTTTGAACTACTGCCAAAGTACTGTTCTCTTAAAATGGAATACGTATTCTCGAAACAATGCAGAATGAGATCATTCATTAGGAAGGTCTGCCTTAAGCACATAATAACTGGTTACATGATATTGCCTTGCAGAGTTTGGATACACATGCAATAAGCTTTATAAACCATTTTTGGGAACATAATTAAGCTTGTCAAAACCAAAACCTGCTATATAGATGTCAACAAAGTTACCTTGAAATAAGGAATAGTCTTCTTTAAGAAATCAGGTGCTGGCTGAAAATCAGCATCAAAGATGGTTACAAACTCATAATCTTTCACATAATCACAGCTCATTGCAGATTTGAGATTCCCGGCTTTATATCCTGTTCTTATAAGACGGTGCCTGTACAATATATGTACACCCCTTTGCTGCCACTTATGTACTTCTGCCTTGATAAGGAGTTGAACATCAGTATCATCAGAATCATCTAATACCTGTACAAGCATTCTCTCCTTCGGCCAGTCTAAAACACATACTGCTGCTATAGATTGTTGGTAAACCTATATGCCAAACGGACGAAAACTACTATTAGAGGTAGTAGAGGGTCATAGGAAAAGAAGCACATTTCTCTGGATTATATCAATGCATAGACCAAGGTCTAATATATGGGGAAGTATTCTCAGCTCTCTGATCAGCGTGTTAGAACACTTGGTGGTTAAAAGTACGTCACTTTTCACCATAGGTATAATCAAAGATTACAATGACGTATGAAATGAGATGTCAATCAAGCACAACTTAGCTATTTTCCCACAACATTTAAAATTAGCAATGCAATGCAAAAATACATTTTAAAAAATCTTAAACAGAACCCATTCTCAGCTCTACTAAGTCAAAATTATGGATTCTTTCGAAAAACAGATAAAGAAACGAAAACTCAATAAAGAAATATAAAATATAAGAAATGGAGGATTGGAAACCTACATCTGCTTACCTCCCGCTCATTGCACATAGGAATTTGCACCAAAACCATGGGGTAGCTCTCCGTATTCCCATACTCCATAGAAGCCACAGGTTTCAATTTCCTAATCTTAACCAAAAAACAACCTAATATCAACACCACTCGATCCACCGACTGTATAAGAAACAGAACGATGCAAACATTCGTCAAGTACTGAAGCGGAGGTGCCAAGTAAGTGGCTCTGATCTCCAACCACTTGGCGTACACCCTTTCCACCATCGCCTCCGCGGACTCCACGGACGGAGGACTGAAATGCCATCCCTCGAAGTACGCAACCAGCTCGAAGCAAAGCAATAGAATCACCAGCACTAAGAAGAATCGGATAGCTCTGTAAAGCCGAGACGATGATGCATCAGAGGGAGACGCAGGACTCGCGATCCTCCGACTGGCGGTGCGGAGGAGGTTGACAAAGGAGTTTGTGAACCACGCGACAGAGGACGCTAGTTGCTGGAATTTGAGGATACACAGCCAGGAGAGCTGACGGGCGCTGCGGGTGCGGCCCTTGTCGACGGCACGATCGGCGACGGGGCTTCGGATCTCGACTGTTAAGAATGCGTTGGCGTCGGGCTGTTCCAGAAACTCTCGCTGTTTGTTCCACCATTCTTGAAACTCGTAGTTTTGAGCTACTGGACTCATAGAAATCCAAGAAAATGGCAGACTGGGTCTGCTCAGATCTCTATTTCTCTTCCTCTCTGTGTGTATTGCTGGGTTTCCAGGTTGTGTGATTGTGACAGAGTGAGAATAGGGAATGTGACAGACTCAGATCGCCCACATTAGAAATGTGAAGACCCAATCCTTAGACCAAACACTGGACAGGACAGGACAGGACAGGTCCAGGTCGGTGTGGTCAGCTTTCTCTCACGCGCTAATCACGCTCGCCGCTGCATTATATTTGATCGTGGAAATGGACAGAGCTTTTACATTTAATTCTTAAGTTATACCGTTGCTTGTCTTGAAATTTAGTGCCTTCGTTTGTCTTTGGGCATTTTAGGATCATAAAGAAATCAATGTCCCGCTCCTTTAGATTTAGTTGTCCACAATTCTAATTTTTGTTCTTTTTGAAAGTTTCTCATTCCTCTACTTAATTAAATACAGTGTAACATGCAATCCTTTCGGATGCACTTGTTTGCTGTGTTTGTGCTGGAAACTAGTCTTTTAAAATTACCTTCTCCAATACCTTTGTTTGTTTTTTTCTTCACGGTCACTATGCTGGAATGTATTGACCTTTAATGCATAAGCAACTTTTATTAGCTCGTTCGTTATCACACTATCACATTCTGTTAAATGAACATGTACACTGTTTTTATTAGCTCTTTCGTTAAACCTTTTATCAAAATGAACGTATCACATATTACAAATCATGCCACTTTTTAATACAAGGGATGTGTAAAATATGAATACATTTTTTAAGAATGTCGAATGATACAGGTTTTAAAAAATCAAACAAATCATCGTATCGCATATTACTATATATAAAATACAATGTTGTTATTTTATATATAGTTCAATATTTTTTAAAATGAAAGCAAAGTATGATCAAGTATAAAGATATTTGATGTTGACCATCTTTCCTAAAACTATAGGCTTATCAATCTTTCCTTTCTCGACCAGCTAACTGGGCATTACAACAGGAAGTTGTAGTCAAGAGATAACAGGCCGAATTTTTCATGGAAGCCGAGCGAAAATTCTACCAGCAGAAAGCGAAATGTACTCATCTCCTTAAAGCGGATAAAAGTACCAAATATTTTCATGCCATGGCTCGCAAAGGGGGCTACAAAATGCTATTACTTTTCTTGTCAAAGAAGATGGGACCCGAACGTGCTCTATTCGAGAAGTGGAAACTTATGTTCTGCAATATTATACGGCCTTACTTGGCACCTCTACCCCTGTGAGACGTCTCGACCCTAAAGTTGTGACTTCTGGCTCCACCCTTGATGAAGCAGCAAGAACCCTTTTAATCGCTCCAATACGAGATGTGGAAATTAAATTGGCTTTGTTTGATATCGGGGATGATAAAGCCCCCCGGTCAGATGGATACTCTTCTGCATGCTTGAAGTCACAATGGACAGTGGAGGGACAAGATCTACTCAAAGCCGTTAAGGAAATTTTTTATTCCAAGCAACTACTAAAACAAATTAATCGTACCATTCTTACCGTAATACCAAAGAAGAAGGATGAGCCTCAAGTGTCAGACTTTCGGCCTATAGCTTGCCTCAATATGATTTATAAAGTGATCACCAAGATCCTTGCTAATCGAATGACACCAGTTGTGGGCCCTACCCTACCCAAACGGCCTTTGTCGCTGGTCGGCATATGCTCGATAATATTTTCCTTGCACAGGAGTCAGTGCGAGGATATACAAGGAAACACATCTCTCCAAGGTGTTTGCTTAAAATTGATCTTACAATGGCCTATGATACAGTGGAATGGTCTTTTCTAACTGACATGATGACTACATTGGGTTTTCCAAGTATGTTTATTGGATGGGTTATGGAATGTGTCTCTACTGCCTCTTATTCGATTTCAGTGAATGGTACCCTTCATGGTATGTTTCGGGGTCATAGAGGCCTTCGACAAGAGGATCCCATGTCCCCTTCACTTTTGGTGATGACCTCATATTGCTTTCTAGAGGAGATTATGACTCTATCCGTACTTTGCTTGTGGGTCTGAAGGTTAATCATAATAAATCCCATGTATATCTAGCAGGCGTCCCGAATTGGCTAAGAGACCTCATTCTCCAAATGGTGCAATATCCCATAGAGGAGTTTCCTGTGAGGTACTTGGGGATCCCATTGGCACCTATGAAAGTCTCGGTTGCCCAATATTCTCCCCTTATTGAATCTGTGGAGGCGTATTTGAATGCTTGGCATGGAAAGTCCTTATCATATGCTGGTCGAGTTGAACTTATTAATTCCGTAATTCAAGGAGTTCTTTCTTTCTGGCTCCAAGCTTTTCCAATACCAACTACAATCTTGGAGCGCATTACCTCTATGTGCTGACTTTTTTTATGGGGAGGCAAGCATTTCAAAGTGGCGTGGGCTAATATTTGTGTTCCCAAAGAAGAAGGTAGCCTAGGGATGAAAAATAGCAAAATTTGGAACATGGCTTTACTTTCTAAGGCTTTATGGAATCTTCATTCCAAAGCCAATTCACTTTGGGTTAAGTGGATTCATGAATATTACTTAAAAGGACTCTCTATATGGGTGTGGGAACCCCATAATCGGGACTACCCCTTAATGAAGAAACTTGCTGTTATTTGCATCCTCCTAACTGAAAAACTGGGGCATCAACGACTATTAGCTGAAGGGTTGCAATGTTGTTGTATGGGAGGATTTCTATCTCCATAGAAACTCTATGACTTGTTGCAGGTTCACCAACCACAAAAATCTTGGATGACCTTTATCTGGAAACAATACATCCCACCTAAGTTCTCTATCATTACTTGGCTCAGTTTCTGCAATCGGTTACCTACTAAAGACAATCTGCTGTTCTTGGACATTGATCGACCTTGTTGTTTGTGCCACTCAGCCCCAGAAACAGTTGAACATCTGTTTTTTCAATGCACTTTCATCAGTGCTGTCTGGAAAGGAATCCAGGAGTGGCTCAACCTCCCTAGAGCCATGAATACCTTGCACATTGCTCTTAAGTGGATCAGAAGACTGTATCTCGAAGCTCGATTAAAAGGTACAGTTTCCCACTTAGCCTTCCTAAGCACCATCTACATGCTGTGGAAAATACAGAACACAACTCAGTTGGATGAGGCGACCTTTACCAGCCAAGATGCTATCTTTAAGATTAAAGCTATAATGTACAAGATTTTGTATCGTTTGTACCCTCCTGATATGATCAACTTTTGATTATTTTTGCTATTTGGCTAATTGGACTCCTTCTGTATTCACTTGCCTGGAAGTGTTCTCCTTGTAGGGGGTTAGCTGTGACTGCCCACTTCTAGTGCCTTCTGTGCTGGTCGTATGGTAGAGGCGTTCTTTTGTTTTTTAAAGGGAGCTAAGTACTGGTTCCCTCTTTGTTTCTTGGGATGGCTGGTACTTTCTCCATGCTCATTGCTGGTATTTATAGAAGCTTAATTATGTATCATGGCTGAAGAATTTTGGATGGGCAACTATAATTGTGGACTATAACCAACAGTCTGTTGACATCAATATTGGCATTTGGAGTCGATTTTCCTTTAGTTTCTTGAAGGAGGACAATCTGCTAGTCTAGACACTCCTTACTGGATGGGATGAGCTACAGCCTTAGCTCCCAGCAGTTATGGATAGTTGCTGGTGCTGTTTTGTTTCTGGTAAGCTGATCACAGTCTCTTGGTTGGATTACCTACTTGTGCTTGAGTTTGTTGTGTGGTGCTTAGGGTGGAGGTTTTTATGTTTCTTGCCTCCTTTGTATTAGTGGTACTAAACTTGAGTGCATAATTAGAAGGGAAGGCTGATACTGGTATAAGTCCACTGATCGTGTGGCTTTGAAGTACTGAATTATTACGGTCCTTATGGAGGAATTAGTGTGGTAATGTCAGGTGTTGATAAAATCTTGCTGGATATTCTATTGATGGGCGACTGGAATTTTGGAGGCAGGATCTTCACCATTACATGGCAATGGAGAGGGGATCCAGTCTTGCAACAATTTGAAGGGTTGCATCTACCACTAGTTTGCACCCTATTGGCTGTAAAATGACGGAGGACCCCATTATCTGGGGTTAGAGGTGGACTGGACTGCCGGGCTTAGCTGGGCTAAACTAACATGTTTGTTCTTTTTGCAGTTCAACATCTGGGACGTACGCTCTCCACATGGGTTGAACGCACGTACATGTATACATGCACGTCTGCATGGCACTATTCGTGTAGGTTTTTGCATATTACTGCATCCACACCTTAGACGTAGGCTTACCTCCTCAGCATGTTGTGCACATTGCCTGCATGCTCCCTTTTCTACATGGAACTGTTCATGTTGGTTCCTACATGGTGCTGTTGAATCTAATGAGGCTACCTCCTGCTAACTTCTACAATTTTGATTAATCCGATAGTATGTTGCCCTATCTGCTGCTGTTCTCCTTTCTATTGTGACGCTGTTGAGCTAGAACCATTCACTACTGTTGATATTAGAATCCCCTGGAGCGCCTGTTTCTGTTCGCCATCAGAGGTCCTGTTCACCTCCGGCGGTATTATTCACCACCGGCAGCACTATTCACAACCGAAGGCACTATTCACCACGGGGCTAAATCACCTAATACTAGCCCTAATGTTGGCTGGTATTTTTTTATTCATCTCCCGTGCTTTTGTTTGGACATTTTGAAATTCCTATAAATTCTTGTATTTTTGGCTTTTTAGGTATACATCAGGGAAATTCTAAACCTAGCCTCCTTTTGTATCAGGGCACTAGGTGATTCTCATTTGGGTGTACTTGGGATGTGGTTGTAGTTGGGTAGGCTTTTAGTTGAGGTCGGGGTATGCCCCATTGACCGTGTATAAAAAAGAAAGATACGTAAGTGGATGTTTAAGTATATTTGATAGCATTGATATATATTTTATTATTTTTCGGTAGATCTATGAGATAGATAACCTTAGGTATCATAAAATAGCTAGAATATATTTTAGACAGTTAAGACTCACATCTAATTGTAATTTAAGAGTTATAAAATTTAATGGAAATTGTATTAGATTAATTAACTTGCTAAAGATGTGTAACATAATTGTTGTGTTCAGATTAATATTCTCATAGTTCTCACGAAGAAATTCATATTTAAAGGTTCTTAGATAGAAAATTGTAAATAAGTAGAAGGATAACAAGATTAATAAGTTAATGGCATAGAACAAGTACAATGTATGCTAGTGTTAGACATACATTATTTTTGTAACTATTTTTACAACATATTACTTATGTTTCAGATGAATTTGAAGGATTTGATAATTAATTTAAGAAGTTTTATCATTTCAGGTCATCTTTCTATTTATGCAAGAAAAGGGAGCAAAGTTGGAGAAGAATTAAATCGAAATGAAGCTATTTTGGAAGATTTAGAGAAGAACCACATAATAGAGTAGTGTACATGATCCCATATTGAGGTCCATATATAAGAGTGATTACTTCTGCTTCTCTAGCACATCCTATATGCCCCATGTTACCTCTAAGATGAAGAATATAGTGTCATCCATAATTCTGTACATATACCCATATTAGTATAGTTAATTTTGAAGAATTCTATGGAGCACAATTAGTTACACAAAGTCGTGTTTGGGGATCATACAGTTCATTAAAAGTTAGAGTTTTGGTTTTTAACAAAGAAAAGAAGCAAACAAAAATAAGAGTTTTTTGGCTAAGGAACAATTCCAAGAGACATGTTGGAGCTATTTTGCATTGGTTTTTTTTCAAAAGTTCGGCATTCTTTGGAGATAAAGGAAGACTTCAACATTTATTTGGAGATTTCAAGATTAAGAACATGATTTCTTTATTATTTTTATGTTGAAGTTCTATGTGCTATTATGAACTAAATGGGGAATAGATATTTAGGTAGGTAGAATCTATGATGTGATATACATTAATTATTTGATTAATAAAATTATAGTTTTCTTGTGGTATATTTATACTTTTATATTGATCGAATTAAATGAGCAAAAGTGAAAGACTTAATATATGATTCATGTATCAAGATTTAAGAGATGAGATATATGTCTAGGTCGTAGGTGTAAGAAAAGGTTTAATATGAGCTATTCAAGAGAAAGTTGCGAGATCTTCCTAGGTTAGAAAACTTATAAAGAGAGTTTATAAAACGAATTAAGGCATTCTTAAGTTATCTAGATTTAAAAGAGATTTCGACAGATTAAATTCTAAATAAGAATTATATGTCTCGAGAGAGAATATAGTCCATGTTAAGGACCCTTACTGGCCTGAGAAAATAGAATAATTCATTAATCAAAGGTCAGAGTGAATATAGTAAAATTCTTAGGGAATTTCGCCTAAATCTAGTTAATTCATAGTTTGGAACATTTTTTATCAATGTTTTACATTAGTATTTAGATTTTAGTATTTATTTTACTTTCTTTATTCATCCATCTATAAAGGTTGATCTAAGTTTAAGAGTAGTAGGTAGTTAATTGACAATCTTTGTGGAATCAACTGGTACTCATAGTGCTAGCTATAATTACGCCATGCACTTATGGTGATACAAATAGAGAATAAGTTTTTGACATTGCTTTCATGGATTAGGCATTAACACTTATAAATTTACAAATTAACTAAATTGGATCTTCTTCTTTTTTGTTTTAGTTTCATTATTTATTTACTAAATTTCAGTTTATTCTTTCTTTGTTTAAGATCACCTCTTCTATGCGTAGTTCTGACGATCTTAGAAATCTTGTTAAGCTAAACTTGAGAACGAGAGGACATTACATATAAGAATAAAATGTGAGGAAGCAAAGATGGTTATAGAGAATATAAGGTCAATGAAGGACTTTGTTGCACCGAGTTCCTAAGACATCAACTTAAGCATTATGAGACCTAATACGAAGTTGTTAAAGATAAAGCCCTCTATTTTATCTATGGTATAGCATAATCAATTTGAAGGTTCATTATATAAAGACCCTAACTAGCATCCTTCAATGTTTCTAGAGTACTATGACATGTTGAAACTGAATGAAGTGTCACTTGATGTAACCAAGCTCCTTTTATTCCTTTTCTTTCTAAGGGATAAAGTTAGAGTGTGGCTATAGTCATTTCTACTATGGTTAATCACTACATAGGATTAGTTCTCTCATGCATTTTTCGGTAAAATGGCTCCCTCCAGGTAAGACTTTGCAGGTAAAGTTTGATAATTCCACATCTGTTGGAGAGGAAAATGAAGTATGTCTTATAAGGGTATGGATACCTCTCCCTTATAAGATATGTTTTCCTTGCTGAGCTAGGAAGACTAAAATCGTGAGGGTTTGGGTTGGGCACAAAGCCCAAAGTGGATAATATCTACCGGTAGGTGGTCTAGGTTGTTACAAATGGTATCAGAGCTGGTTCCTCAGCCGTTATGCTAGCAAGGATGCTGGGCCCAATGGGATTGTGATAATCCCACATCGGTTAGAGAGTAGAACAAAGTATGCCTTATAAGGGTATGGATACCTCTCCCTTACAAGTCGAGTTTTCCTAGCTGGGTTAGGAAGAGTAAAATCGTGAGAGTTTGGGCTGGGCCCAAAGCCCAAAATGGACAATATTTGTAGGCGGATGGTCTGGACTGTTACATAAGGAACCAAATTACCACCTTTTTCCAAAGGAAATGTGAATCTTCACATGAGGCATGAGAGGGATAAAAGGAGTTATTGAGACTTGTCCCCACCATGGTTTAAAGAAATGGTTGATTGTTTAGACCATCTATAATGAAATGACTTAAAACATGAAGATTTATGTGGATATTGCTGTTAATAGAGTTTCGATGAATAAGACACTAGACAAAATATGCAACCTTTATAATGAAATGATCTAAAACATCAAGATTTATGTGGATATTGCTATCAATGGAGTTTGATGAACAAGACAGTAGACAAAATATGCAACCTCATAAAGGACATAGATTAGAATCATTATATGCGTTCAATTGAGAGACCCACTTCTAACACAGTTTTAGGTAAGTATGATATGGATGCTTTGGATTTTTTTGTTACTAAGGTAGGTTCCTTGTCCCAAAAGTTTTATATTGCAAATGTTAATATTATTAGTGCTACTAATATGGTTTACAATATATATGGATCCTTAGGAAATTTAGTTACAAATTACTAGTTAAATAACCAGTTATGCATTAACCCTCTTAGAAATAGAATAACTTCATTAGCAATCCCAAACAGAAGAATGACCGATTTTCAATTGCTTACAGTTCTAGTTGGACAAACCATCCTAATCTTACATATGAAAATAGGTTTAACCTTACAGCTTAAAATAGATAAGCACCTAATTTCTAGCCTAGACCATTTAATCCCCTCCCCATAAATCAAACTTAGAGTCCATTTTAGAAAATCTCCTTACCATTTAAACCAAATAGAATGAATAATTTAAGGAGGGAATTAGGAAACTTAAATCTAAGGTGGACTTTATTGCTACTTATAGTAAGATGATTGAGTCCTAAATCTCTTAGTGTACTTGTTTTATCATTAGACCACCTGACCAATTACTTGACAAACCTAAGAATCTTAATGAATGTTATAATATTGTGTTGCTAATGGGTGATTAAGTAGTTAAGATCCCTAGGTTGAAAGTGATTGAGAGTGAGGGAGACAAAGGTAGGAAGACACATGTTAGAGAGCAAAAGGAGTTTGAGGAGGAGGAAAAAGAAAAGGAATAATCTAAATACATTGAGGAAAGGAATAATCTAAACACATTTCCCTTATACTTTATAAGCCACCCATACCATTCCCCTAAAGATTAGTGAAGGCAAAGTTGGATAAGAAATTTAGGAAGTATTTGGAGATTTTTTTAAAAATTTTACGTTAAAATCCCTTTTAGTAAAGCTTTGAAGTAAATGCCTTTTTACTTCAAGTTTTGAAAGGAGATTTTATCTAAAAAAAGAAGGCTTGAAGAGTATAAAGCTATGACCAAGCCTAAGGAGTGCAAGTTTTTACCTTATAATAAACTACCTTGAAGCTTAAGCATCCTATAAATTCTCCATCCATTATAATATTGAAGACTTGAGTTTTGATCACATCCTATGTGATCTAGGGGCAAGTATTAGCCTCATGCCCCTTATTAATTTGTAAGAAGCTAGAAGTAGGTAATCTTAAACTGACTAGTATTCTCTATAATGAGAAAATAACTCTTTTAAACATCCTATAGGTATATTAGAAGATGTACCCAGAAGAATTGGTAAGTTTCTTATTGTTGTGGACTTTGTGTTATTAGATATATTTGAGGATAGTAATGTTTGTTTGGATTTAAGATGACCTTTCTTTGGCACTTTTAAGAGCCTAATTGATGCTCATAAGGGAAAGGTAACATTGAGTGTTAGGGATGAAATATTAGAATTCAAGAAATCTGACCCCTTATAATCTTACTGATGGTAAGTCTAATAAATGTCTTTATTTTGGTACAATTAATGAAAACATATCTTGTGTTATGTATGAGCCAGAAGAATAGGATGTAAAGGGAACATATTCAAAGCCAAAGGAAGTAAGTTGAATGAGTGAGTACGTCATAAGGAAGTATGAGATATACTTAGAAGTTGATTATTTTATTAGGAAAAAGAGAAGAATAAAGTAGAAAATGGATCTCAAGACAACCTATACCTTACTAATAGGGGTTTGTTAAGTTAACATTAATGGAAAGTGGTCAAGCTTATAATCTATAAGAACTTATTAAGAGCCAATCTAAAATTGTTTTACATTTAATATTTTATATTTTAATGTTTCTAATAGTTTAGGTTGTTAGTTGTTTAATTTCTTAGCTTGATATCATTTTCTTAATCTTGAATTGTTGAATTTCTTTTAAAATTTCATCATCAAGTGTTTAGAGTTATTGAATTTTTGGTTTTTTCATGTTTTAGGGCCTACACGAGCTCTAACACACCATTGTGTTTAGAATTCTGTAAATGCATCCAGAGAAGTAGAACATACTACTTTTGTACACAACACCTATATGGTATTGTTTAGGAGGCAATATATATGAACAAGCTTCTATGTTTACCTATGACAGAGCACTAAAATTTACATATTTTTAGCACAATTAGGTACATAGTTAGGTGTCTATACCCACGTAGTAAACACTCCCTAATGTAAGTATACTTGTCACCATATTTAAGTTTGTAAATAGGAGACCTAAGAAATAAAATGTAATTTTTACTCGTGGTATTGATATGGTCTCATATAGGTCCCAATTTTTCCTATTTCTGGGGAGCATTTAATTCAAACAATATGCTCCATGTTATGAAATTATGCTTGTGTATAATATTACATGGAACCTCAATGGCACCATGTAAGTGCCATTTATTATTTCTATAAAAGGCATACCCTTTACCCCTATAAGTTTTCTCATTTCTAATCGTGTTCTTTCTCAATTTTCTTTGAAATTTCAATTCCTCTTTTAGCTTTTAGAGAGATAAACTACCTTATAGTCCTTTTAAATCATCCATACCCTAGCACACATTTAGATTTTCTTCACCAACTTCTTTGCTTCATCAGGGTATATTTCTATAACACTCTTATTGTCCTTATTTAAATGCATCTTGGAATATTTAATCCTATAAAATATTTCTTGTGCTTATATGATGATTAAATATCCATTATGCATTATTCTTAGGTGCTAGAAAAATCACTTAGGTGGATTAGGATTTATATGTGCTTTATATGGCCAAAAATTCTTAACGTGACTTATACAGGTTACACTAGTACTTTAATTTTAAGGATTGGTTGATTTAGGCTCTATAGTGGACTAAAAAGTGTCAGAATTAATGTTTTACAACTATAGGATGTAGAAAATAATTATAATACCTATGTATAATGAAATCATAATATGAGAGTATTTTAGGTTAGTTACATTCTATTTAGTGGCTCATTCTTAAGATTTGCATATTTTTACACTATACTCCACACTTATGAATTTATATGATATTGTTTATCATCTTCATAATTGTACTTATATTTTTCTTCAAGTATCACACTTTGGCAAGGACATAAGGACCATCTCGACCACCTAGAAGACCTACGCATTATCTTTCGCATAAGAGGGACAAAATGGACACCACCTCCTTTTCTTCACGTACCATTGCCCCAGGATATATGCTTTAAGGATCCTGCAGAGTATAAGATGCATATCGAATAAAATAAAACCTGACTTAACACAATTAAATTTATATTAGTGGTGAGTAGGGATTGTAACCACAGGGAAAGTATGTGTCGCCTTTGTAATGAAAAGAATTAGTGTTTCGGATATAGGGGATTTTGGTTGGTTTTGAATAATAAAATAAAGTAAAATTGAACTACAAACAGCAATTTAAATCAAATAGTGAGAAAAAAGATAAAATTGATGAATGAGTTTGGAATCCAGTTCTTAGTTCAATCTCATCCTCCAGATAAGTAAGCACACTTAATTGTCTTATTGATCTCATACCTCTCTTAGAAACTATTAATCATAAGTTAACAATAAGCTCTGTTAACCCTAATTTTCTATTAAGTCGTGTTTAATCAAAATAAACTCTTTGACTAAACCTAGCTATCAAACAACCTAGAATAAGCTCTCAAGATTTAATAGGACAGTCACATTACAAACTAGGAAAATAGATTATTCTAGGTAACAACTACACAAGCTTAGGTTATTTAACCTATTTTATACTATTCCTAATGATTCATCACCATTAGTCTACCATAAATGAATAAAAAATGCAATTATTACGCATTGTATTTCATATTTGGCAATGGGCTCATACATAAACAACCTATTGAGAAGGAGAATATTAATCATCCATACATGAATACCCAAAAAAATAAGAAAAGAATATCATAAAAAATCTCTAAAGAGAGAGAGTTAATAATACACAATGAAGAGATGGTCAAATGTGATCCTCGATTTAGATTTCACCTTCAAACCAGAAGGCAGAAGACTAGCCCTCCATAAATCTCCCAAAAGTGAGTGTTCTACCTCCCTTCATGTTCCAAAAATGATTCATGCTGCCTTTGGCTGCTCACATGTCTATTTATGTGAAAAACTAGGTTTTTGTGTAGATGCTGGTTTGATGCACGATTATGCATCCAACCATGCCTCACCAAAATATGCCACTTTCGTGCAATTGTATACATGACCATGCATCTTATGGGTCATGCAAATTCTTCATTTTCTTATGTTTTTTTGTCTCATCTTCACTCTATTCCATCTCCTTCTTATTCCTTAAAAATAAATGAGTATGAACATTGATACAGGTAGGTTGCATAATGTTTTTGTGGGTATTGTAGTATGAATTTAGTTGTTAAATTGAATGATTAGTCCATATTTAGGTTAGGATTGTTTTATTCAGTTAAACATTTGTGTTTGAGTGTTTCATAGGTTAGAGAATGCTATTGGGCTTAAATTTTGTATATTTGAGGTGCCTTGATGTATTTGCCAATGCTTCAGATCAAATATCGAAGAATGGAGAGAATTGCGAGGAAGCCCGAACCAAGGCCTAGAGCCAGGATTATGACAAAAGTATGGAGGATCTGCCATGATCATGACAGAGAGAAAAAATCAAGTGCTATGATTGTGGCCTGCACTATAGACAATGAGGACGACTTCCCGAAAGACATTTGAGATTTTTGGACTTGGGAAAACCATAGAGTTTACCTAAAAAAGAAAAGACTATATAAAGAAAGAGAAAGAACTTTAGGGGGAGCTTCAACTTCTGCCACTTTGGGAAAACTCTAAGAAGAAAGAAGAAGATAGAGAGAAGAGGAAGCAAAGGAGGGAGGAGCAGGCTTCAGTTGCTACTGCTTTACCAAGCCATCCTGATCCCATCCAAGTGACATTTCCTTTTCATCTTTGTCATTTTTCTTCTTTAAATGTGTAAGATGGATATGATGATGTTTATGGATTTGGGATTGATAATGATAATCTAACTTTTCTTTAGGGATTTAAACTTGATTCAATGTTAATCTATTTGTTTTTGTGTTAATTGATTTGGGTATTATGATTATTTGCTGTAACTTCATGCTTTAGTAATAAATTGAGAGAGTGAACTGAATGCAAAATGATTGAGTTGGTTAATGAGAATTAATTGACCTAATAGATTATGCAAATAATCAAATCAGTAATTATATGGAGAGAGATCTCGTGTGAGGACCCGTTGTTTAATAGAATGCTTAAAATCTAATTAGGTTATAGGTTAATTGTTAATAGAGATATTACATGTTTGCCAATGCAACTTAATTATGGTTCATCAATTAGGGCTTAGTAATTATAATTCGAGAGAGACTAATCCACCCTTCGATAGTCTAGAATCGACGTCATATTAACACAAAAGTGATTAGGTTAACATTGACGATAGGATAAATCCCTTTCTTATAATTTTGGTAATTTTCCTTGTGTGATTTCCCATTTTGAATTTAGTGGTGCTCAATATTCGACTTTGCTTTTGTTAATTTTACAAGTTAATTTTCTGTCAATCATCTTCACATATTTATTTTTCTATTCGTTTTTATTTTCATTTCAACAATTCTTTAAGCCTTAGATGAATCAGAATTAAATTAGTTCAAAAACTCTTCAAGGGATCGATACCTCATATACTGCACCCATGACTTGTACGCATGTAGTATATTGAGGATTTTAAATAGATTAAAACTTGATCAACAAACATCAAAAGAATGGCTCAAAGAATGTGCTTTTAACTTATTTTAACTCTTGTGCTTCCAACTTATACATAAAACCAAATGTGAACCTAAATGAATATCTTAAGCATTTCATAATATTAATTACTTAGTATTAAGGAATGAATATATAAAAAATTAAGAACACATCAAGTTTCCCCACACTTAACTTTTGACCGTCTTCGGGTAAAAAAACAAATTCAAACTCACAAACCAAAACACTTACACATTATCCACATTTTCTAGGAATAGATAGTAAAAAGAAAAGAGGAATAGCTTTCAAAACGATGGTAAGAACTAAACATTAAGTGTTTCTACTCATAATTAATCAACAACCATTTCCTTCAGAAACTAAGCAATATAGGGGTAGACTTTGATAAAATGTGTTTAGGAGTAAGATAGATCTATAGGTACACTCAAACACCATTCATGATTAAGACATTCCACGACTTTGCATATCATTTCAGTTCACCACCACTAGGATTCACATGCATAATCATGAATCAAAGGACTTTTTAATGTTGTAATCTCGACAAAGGTTAAGGTAAGATGTATTTAGATAGTGTAATGCAAAATCCTTCAAAGATAATGAAGCAAAAGAAACACTTAATGTAACATTAAGTGCAAAAACTAACACTCACTCAAAACTAGATACTATCAATTATGATGAAGGCAAAAACTATGTTTCACAACTCATATTCAAGCTCTCACACGATAAAACACATGAAGCATACATAATTAAAAGGGATCACTCACAAAAATTAACGATAAACTACATATTGCAACTATAAGGAATGACCCTTCAAAACAACATTTCTCTCATAAGTTTCCTACTCAAATCACCCATTCCTTACAACTTTAAGAGAAAAAACTAATTATAAATAACTTTGCTAAACAAATGAATTTACTCCTTGAAAATTTTATTTAAACATTTTTCTTTTCTTTTCTTTTCTTTTTCCTTTTCCTTTTCTATTTTATTTTTTTCAAAAATTCAAAGAACTACATCAACAATGGAATTCATTGATAAGAGATAAAATGACATTCCAACAATTATAGTCAACCTGCATATATGCGTACCCCCACACTTATACTTTTATGCATCCACAATAATCAACGATCAACAAATGCTCCATTAGCTTTAAAGATTAGGTAAGACATTTGGTTAGGTCAAAGGCTTGTAATATGGTTATCACGAAAAGAAAAGACTATCAAAGCTCCAAAGGGCTTAATAAAAGAAAAGTTCAAACCAATAATTAAGTTATTTGGTTAGTGTAGCTTATAAAAAAAAGAATGTTTATATCATTTTCATGTTAATGCATCTGATGAAAATGTAATCTTGAATAGAAAATCAAACCAAATTCAATACGTATATGTTATGAAGGTCATATATAAACAAAAGACAATGAGACTAATATTTATATTTTAGTTTATAAATGCTCAAAATCTCACTAGCTTATGTCTGTTATAAGCCACTACTCTTTTAAAGATAATGTATATTGACCAGTCATAAGAATAAAAATACATGCTCAAGTTTCCATAAATTTTTCTAGTCAATTCACTATCTAATTGTGACTGTATAGTCCTATAAGAAATAAAAAAAGAGAAAATGTTTGTTTGATTTGATTTGATTTTCTCTCTTTTTAACAAACATTCTTGAAAACACACATTCATATAAGAACCAAATAATCTAAAAGAACATATGATAATCACCACCCCTACACTTAAAGCTTACATTGTTTTGAATGTAACCTTACATGTGAGAAATGGAGCATTCATCAAAACAATAAATGCACAAATGTAAACGAAAAGAAACAAACTTCCCTTAAGTTGCCATACAAGTAGTGCCTTTGTTTATTGTCACTCATTTGATTCCAAAATTATGGTCCTCAAGTGTTTCCACTTCTGTATTTTCCATTGAGGATCTTCAGGATAGAGCCCGAGTTGATGAACTCTAACCTTCAATGTCTTCCATATCATCAAACTCTTAATCTCTACTAAATCCCTGCACTCTTGAAAAATCTCCAATATCTCTTCACCCTTTTTCTCCTTGTGTAAAACTTGACATAAAAACGTGAAGAGTTAGTCTTAATAACAATTAGGGACTTTGTATTTACCTTTAGTTAAATGATATATCCCTTTTTCCTTCAATTTGCTTCTTAACTTCTTCTTCATAAGCAATCCTTTGAGTAGACTTCTCTATATTTTTCGAGCTAAATGAATATCCCTTTCTCCTTCAAACTCCTCAATTTCTTCTTTACTAACCCCTTAGTTAGTCCTCTAAAGGTTCTCTAGCTCCTTTTCACTCTTAAAGGCTGCCATGCTAATGTTTTTTAGATTCACCTCAGGTTAAGGAGGTTGCTTCTCTACGCTTTATGATTTTAGATGGTTGATAGTAACTGCATCTGACCCATCTAGCTAACCAAGTCTGAGAATCTAGACCTTGCATCTTGCTAGAATAGTTTGACATCCTGATGAAATTTCAGAGTATTAATAGCCATAAACATAACTAAGTCTTCTAGAGATGTACTTGAGTTGGAATAAATGGCTTTTGGTCTACGTGGGAATTGTTGTGCATCTTGCATCACATCTAGGAAGTAGTTTTAATGGCAATCTCCTCCATAACTAAGGTTCAGGTGATCTCTCAAACCTGAGTTATAGGATTGGGAACATGGGTTATGGGAAAATTTTCCACCAATAGCATTAACATACTTTAATAATGACATACTCCCTTCACAATGTCCTTTCTATACATAAACACTAATAATATGAAAGATCAAGAAATAAATTTATAAAAACTAGTTAGAAGCAAATATATACAAACGCCAATTAAAATAAAAAAGAGAAGCTAAAATAGCACACTCCTCGGCAACAGTGCGAAAATTCTTGATGTGTGTTGAATGCACTAGAAAATAAAACCTAACTCTACACAACTAAATTTTTACTAGTGTTAAGTAAAGATCATATCCACAAGAAATGTACATATAACTTTTGTAATGAAAAGAGTCAGATTTTAAGATATGGACGCAATTTTGGTTGGTTAATAAAATAAAGTAAAATTAAACTAAAAGCAATTTAAATTAAATAGTGAGAAAGTGAGAAATTTGATGAATGAGTTTGGAATCTTGCTTTTGGTTCAATCTCAACCTACTCATAAATAAGCATACTTAATCCTCTTGTTGATCTCATACCTCTCTTAGAAACTATTAACTGTAGGTTAACAATAAATTTTGTTAACCCCGGTTTTCCCTTAGGTTGTGTAGAATCAAAATAAGATCTTTAACTAAACCTAGCTATCAAATAAGCTAGAATAAACTCTCTATATTTAGTAGGAAAGTTGCATTATGAATTAGAAAAATAGATTAATCTATACAATAATCATAGAAACTTGGGCCATTTAACCTATGTCTTGTTATCCCTAATAGTTCATCACTATTAGTTTACCACAAATGAATTGAAAATACAACTATTACGTATTGTGTTCCACATTCTGGCAATTGAATCATACAT
>JAOSBN010000009.1:7021090-7034952 GCA_027563595.1 Erythroxylum suave
ATCAAACTAAATGAAATCATACAAAATGAGTCCTAAACTACAACAATGATCAACAATTATGCAAGAAAACACATGCCTATTACTTAGAAAAACATTTAATAATGCACACCTATCACTTGCCGCATTTGGGTGCCGATCTGATTGATTTGGGATGTCATTTGCTACTGATTGAGGGCTATCTAGTCGAGGATTTGTTGAAATCAGTCGACCTCTTTTGCTGCACCTGGTTCCTCCTTTACTATTTCTTCTTCTGGTTCTGAGATTGGTCAAGATGTGGAGGGTTGGGAAGCTATTATATCGTTGCCCCCTCCTGTTCCTCACTACAGTATGTGTCTAATGATTTTGGAATTCCATATAATGGAATTCTAAAATCGTATAGCAACTCAAATAAGATATGTCAAACATATCGTGTGGAGATGTACGCACATCTTCCATATCAAAGTTATAAAACAGAGTTAAAGCAGAAACAACATGAGACAAAATAAGAGCTCTTTTTATTAACAACACTCCTTATTGATCAAAAAAAATCCTAAAAGGAGTATTAAGTTATATTTTTCAATCCATGCATCACAAAAAGAAAAATTTTTTAGCTAAGCATTTGTTACTTTCGGTTTTATTTAACAAAGTTAAGCATATAAATTTATGCAAAAGTGAATGCTTGGTATTAAGGATTAAAGAGTTGGATGCATTAAAAGAGTCAAAATGTTCCTCATCCGTTAGAGTTTTCCAGTAGTTATCTACATCATAGTTGTCATGATCATCTAGAATTTTTTTATATGACAAATCGAAAAGTGCACTCATGACATTATAATCCAATTTATAAACATTTCCAAATAACCTAAACTAGAAAACATTTATTTTAGGGTTATGGTCGACTGTAGTGAAAAACTCTATAGTCATCATAGGGTAAATAGGCACGTCATACCGAATGAACCTATTCCATCCTATGTTCAAAGCTAATTGCTCAAGTTTTCACCTCACTCCTATGGTTTTTGGCAATTCAAAATCAAAATACCGACAAGTGACTAATTCTCCAGCCCTAAGATCTTGAAAATGTGTACCTTCTTCCTCTGAATAAACTAGGAATGAAGCATGATAAACTACCACTAAATCAGGCTTACCTTCACTGGAGACTTGAATGTGTAGTTCATTAACTGGTTTTTGAGTTGCCATCTTCCATAGTGCCATTAGAGGAAGAAAACTTACAAAAATAAGAAAGAGATTACTAAATTTGTTTTTTAGAGAGAGCAAAATCTTACCCAAATCCTTGTACTTTTGAATGATTAATGCATGAAAAGAGTAAAGGATTGTAAGATTAATGAGAAGGGAGGAAGAAAATACCAATAATGTAGAAGAAAATAAAGGATTTAAGAGAGTGGGAGGAGAGTTTTCATAGCTTAGAGAGTGAAGGTATGAAAATTTTAAGAGTGAATGAAAGAAAAAAAAGAGAAGGAAGTTTAAATTTTTCCTCGGAGGGAATTCCCATCATTCCCACTTTCGTGGATTTTCTCTCTAGAAAGTTTTTGGAGAGATTTCCCATGATTGTGGGAATTGCTCCAATTCCCACGATCATGGGATGGGGTGATTCTTCCACTTCTAAACCTTCTTTCAAGCCTCGCATGAATTCTCAATGATCCCATCACCTACCAACAAATCAAAAGAATATTACCAACAAAAAATTTAATGAGAAAAGAACAAGTTGAAATTCAAACAAACTCTACATAAACATCAATTAAACTCAAATAAAATATAATCATAACAGAATAAATCAAACAGACAAGTTAACAAGAACAATCAAAAGAAAATAGAATTCCATGGATTGCCTCTCATACAGTGCTTCTTTTAACGTCAGTAGCTCGACGCTCTTCCTTAGAAACTCAACCAAGATCAATTATATACAGCTTACTTCCACCTTTTTCGTTAAATATCAATTTTCTAGCCTGTAGGTAAGCCACAAATTGCAAAATGAATAGAAGGAAAATATTGATAAAGTTGAGCAAACCAATTAATTTCATTATTGTCCTTTTCATTAACAGGTTGTCAATAAAATAGGGAATAATGAAACTCCCTGAATCTTCGATCGAATTCAACAGTTTGTCCTATACGAAGGTGAGTTGTTCTCTTTCTTCCTTAATCACCTTGGTCTCCTCTGCTTCTTTCACTTCACAAACATGGACTTTCATAACTTCTTCAAACTCGATGTCTTTTGTCATCTGTTGTTCAAAAGATTCAAACACATCAATTATCCTAAATTAGCTACAATCCTTTGGACTCTTAAATACATCATTCATATTGAATGTCATCTGATCATCATCAATCCAAAACATAAAGTTCTTTTCATGAGCATTTACCCAAGATTTTTCGATGTTCACATATGACATATCAAAAACTGGCGAATAATAGGGATCTTTCTTGATTCCTTTGTCTTATATAAGGTAAGGTTTAACATGGTCTTCCATTGGTTCTTCTTGTTGTTTCCTAATTCAATGTGTGACAACCTTATATTGATCCCGTTGACATAATTCCATATTGCTCAGAGAGTCATCCATACTTTTCTTACAAAATTCATAGGAAAGTTGTCTTACTTGAATCTCCAAGTTATGAATAGAAGTGGCGTGATTTTCAAAAACATGATTGAATTTCTTTTCCACTCTCTTCTGACTTTCCTCCTAGTTGAAAAATATCCTCTTCTGGTTCTCTTCCATATCTGTTAGCTACTACATGATTTTGTCAAATTTGAAATCCTATGAACTGGACTTATCTTACTGAAATTCAAATTGGTCTTGATGTCCCATGTTTATACTTGCATTGTTGGACTAGTAGAAATATGGGTGGTTCTGCCACCCTGGAGTGTACGTTTTCAAATAAGAATCGGTACTTCCACAACCATATTACACTTCAGTGTAATTTGCAAAGGTTCCTTGCTCCCTATAATAACTATCTTCCATCGTTGTTCTATCTATTTCTTCTCGGCATCTTTTTTGTCATATGTCTCATTCCTTATTCTAAGATATCTTGATATGTCTTGTTGTAACATGTTGTTCCCATACTGAGGGTTAGAACCCTAAAATATAGTACATGTGAGATTAATGAAGATTACAAAAAATGCATCTCATGCCCATGCATATTGTTAGCATACACACATGTGAATTTGAATTTTTACACATATGAAAATATTTATACATGCATTCATTGATGAATTATAGGTATAATTGATTATAAATTTGATTATGTGAGAATTGTGAATTAATTGTATTGCAAATCGATGTGGAGAATATATGTATTGATTTAGAATTTTTGGAGAATTTTAGGAAAATTTTCAAAAATTATGAGTATATTTGGACTAGGAAAAATGTCAAGTTACAAGTCAATTATAAATGGAAATAGGAATAAGAGTCAAATGATATTGGAGAATTTTATAGATAACTTTAGAATTTTTAAAAATGATATTGAAAAAAAATTGGGAGACAATTGTAGTAAAAATATTGGAGTTAGTTGGACTAGTTAAATGAGAACTAGTTAAAGCCTTAAAAGATGGATGAGTGACAAGTGTCACTTGTAAAGTTGATCTTAAAAAGTTTACTACAATTCCTTTAACTTTGAAAGACAAAGACACTGTTTGTCTTGTCTTAAAAATATCTTCTTCGTGGCTTTCTTCTTGAAGCTTCTTCTTCTTCTTCGAATCTTGTTTCACCGAGCCTTCACCAAAGTTACACTTTGCTTTCCTCTACCTATTGCTACTCCCATTTTGTTGTCTCTTTCTTTTACCATAAGAAACCTAACCCTACAACCTTGGAATGTGGATGATCTTATGATATTGGAAAGCTGGAGTTTAAGTGATTTTGAAGATTTTAGAGCTTTAAACAAGTAAGCATTTTATGGTACTGCATTGCTGCATAAGATGAAACATGCATCATGTTAGTTAGTCGTTGATGTTATAAAATGAAAATGTACATATATTGAAGTGTGAGTGAAAAACCAAGGTCTACCACATATGTTGATTTTATAGATTTAATGATCAAAATGTCACAGGATATTGTTAAAATGATCTTTGAGAGTGAAAAATTGATGAAAATATGAATAAAAAGAGTGCATAAATTTTTGGAGATATGAAAGATGTATGCTCTGTTTTTGTTACTGTTGATATATGTGTTTATTGGTCTTCACTGTTGTTCACGTAAATTTCTGGGTGTCAATATAGATGAAAAAAATAAATTTAGCGGTAAGGAATAGGTATATGCTGATGTCTCGAAATGAGAATGAATGATTTAAATGATAGTTAGAGGAAGACATTGAAGAGAATATAGAAAATAGAAATGCAGAAAAATGAAAGTGAAGAAACACAGAAACGAAGAAGATGCATGAATATGTGATGTTTTTGATCTGTTTTTGAATGTGTTGGGTTGAATGGGAGATGAAATGGTGAAATGAAAATGGGGATGTAAGTTAGAAATGGAGGAATTAAGAAATGAAAGAAGAAGAGAAGAAGAATATATAGTCGGAAGAAGGAAGAAGAAAGAAAAGCACGGTCGTAAAGAAATCGGAAAAGCAACATGATCGTGAACTTTCTATTGAGTTCAAAAGTCACAATTATGCTGGAGCACGATCGCGACATTTGAATCCCCCAGGAAACTCACGATGACTTCTATGGCTTACCGAAAAGTTGACAGATTTGAACATCCTTGATTGCTATAACTTCCTCTCCCGACCTCCAAATGACATGGGACTTAAACCATTAGACTCAAAAACACATTTTTTTACATATCAAAAAAAACATTATAGCCATCTGAAATCATTTTGGAGAGATTGATTGATTAAATTGGGACGAAAATGATGAACAATTTTGGAACTTCATAACTGGAGTATTTTTCACTAAACATGCTTTGGCATTTTGGCAATATATTGTCCTGTAGTTATCCAAGTGAGATTATTTTTTATTTTAAGTAAACTAGAAACATAGGGATACAAATGTTCTAAAGAAATATAGATTTAATTAAGTCTCTAAGAATTTCAATTTCTGGATGGAAGTTGAGTGTAGGGCATTGTTTCACTATAAGAACAGTTTGAAAGTGTTTGGGATATAACTTTCAGCTTACTAAACCAAATTGAATTATCTTGGTGTAATTAGAAACTTAAGAGATAGGAGAAAAATTTTATAGAAGAAACGATTCATTGGGTTATGAAATTAGATTCAAAGTGGTTATTTGAGGTATAAACCCTATGTACAAATTATACTTAAGTGAGTTTTGATATATGATTGATAATGTGATGAAAATAATGGAAAGATACCTAGGATTTTCATTGAGCATGCATTGTACATATTCCATATACACATTTATGTATAAAGGAATACTTATAATTATGCAATTATTAATGAGTGTGCAATGTGTGTATTACATAATTTTGATGTGCAGGATAAATGTCCACATTCAAAAGTTTCTAGATCTTGGAAGCAATTGCTAATCTAGAGCATACTGTGAGTCGACCTAGATGGTCTCATTTCATTGTTTGTTATGATTTCAATTTCTGCATTGAATGACTACGGTTATGATTATTATGCAATGTGAATATAATTGATATGAATGTGATTTGCTTATGTTGATGCTGGAAAATGAAGGTCTGATACTTGATGCATAAATGTGATATTGAAGTGCTACTTATATGTGAATGAGAAGAAATAAGTGTATTCTTAACTTAATTGTCGAATTTCGAAACAAGGTCCGATGATGAATGTGAAAGTGATTGTGAATCCGAAATCATGTGACTGATTGAAAATATGTGAATGTAATGCATTCCATTACATGAATGCATGAAATATAAAGGCAGTTGTGATCATAGTAGCCACCGAAAAAGATCTTAAAGCTCAGAATGTGAAAAAGAGTTTAAAGCTCAGGTTGTGAAAAAGAGCTTAAAGCTCCGAAAGTTTATAAGAGCCAAAGGCTCACTATGTAAAATAAGCCCGATATCTCCAATGGATACAGGACAGTTATCACTGAACCCGGTATCTACATTGGATACAGGACAGTTATAGGCACTCGGTTACAACAAACTAACAAATTGAAAGTGAGCCTTATGTGCACAGCATATGCCTGATATGAATGATTATAATGGTTTGAATAATTTCTGAATGTTATATGTGTTGAATGTAAAATGTGAAATGAATGAACAAGTGTATGTTATTCAACATGATGAATTAAAGATATCAAGTGAACCGTATGATTATGAACTATATGTTTATGTGATTGAGTGAGCCATCAAGGATGGTCAATCACTAAGTTTTTAAAACTCACCCAAAATTTGCAATATTTTTCAGGCTCAGAAGAGTTACCCCGTTTGGCAAATGGGAGTATAGCCACTGCATTAAAGTAAGAGATAGAGGTCAGGATCAGTTAGCGTCTACATCTATACTTTCTTATTTTGTATCGATTTGTGTATTCCGCAATTTCTATACAATTTTCTGTATGTAACGACTTCTAAAATTGGAAACGTTTTGAATGAGAGTGACCAAAGTGTAATAATAATTGTGATTTCGAGTGTTTGACTAATTGATTGTTCTACCTTGCCACCCTCGCGGAGTATGCACTCTGATATCACTGAGGATGTCAGGTACGTGTCTTGTGAGAGTGGGGTGTGACATTTATGACATTGAATAGCTCGTCGTTACCAAATTTTGTCAATCTTTATGTGGTCCTTGTGTTCATGCACCTACAAGTGCATAAAGAAAAGTATCAAAAACTCTTAATTCAAAGTAATCTAAACTAAATAAGATGTTAAACAAGCAATCCCAACAATCCTGCTAAAAACTTGTTGAGTGTAATTTATATAAAACAATCTACTCATTTTACGCTAAAAAATTGCAAATGTACATATCGTGACTTATAGTTAAAAAATAGATATCGATCCCACAGGGATTAATGCCTAGACAACACTTAATTCAAACAAAATTTTGTTTAAAAAATGAAATTGTTTAAGGGAAATAATTTGGAAAAATTAAACTAAAATTGAAATACTAACAATGAACAATAGACAAAACCAAAATGCAAAAAATTAAAATTCAAGAATTTAAAGACTAGAGATTACTTTTTCCTATTTTGTCTCCTTTCTATTTTGTTAATTGAATTATTTCTTACATAAAACTTTCAAATATATTAATTACCCTCTCTGAAGGTGTAATTAATTGTCCCTAATCAAATTAAGTGAAGTCAATTGAACGATCTCTCAACCTACCTAATTACCTCACCAATTTAATTAGTTATTAAATTATCCTATGGGTGATTAACTGAATTAGCCGAGATCTCTCTTCTAACTAATCAATTAACATGATGATTTCAAGTATATAGGTTGCCAAATCTCATTGTACAATCCTACACAAATAATCTTACTCACTCTCTTGATTTATTGCAAGATAGAAATAAAATCAACAATCATCGAAGATAACTTTCATTCAATTCGAAAAAATAAGAGTTTTAACAATATAGATCAAAAGCAATCCCTAAAACTAAGTTAATCACTCATGGTCTCCATAACATCATCAACACTCAAATAATCCATTCTACAAAGATTAAAAGAGATAAAATTGACAAAAAATTGATTAAGAAAACTCCTTCTTTCTTTACCAAAATCTAGAATTTTTGATGTTATTGTGATATTTTCCCAATCTTGACTTCAATCCTTGACTTCAATCCTTCTTCAAGACTCAAAACTTATGTTCTTCACTCAAGGAGGCTCTTTTCTATAGAGGGGTTTTTCCCTCCTTCGTCTATGGATGGTTAATTTGTTATATATTCCCAAAACCCTAAGTTTAAGTGAGTCCCACGTAATGTCTTGGATTAAAGTTCCCACAATCGTGGAAATTTGTAATAGAATGCCTCCTCTTCTCTTCTCCTTTTTGATCTCTAGCTCAATCTCCAAGTTGCCTAATCTTCCTTCCTACACAAAAATAATCAATTCTTACCCAAAATTAACATCAAACATAAAAGAACAACAACGAAGATCAAACTAAACAAAAATATACAAAATGAATCCTAAACTACAACAATAATCAACTATTATGCAAGAAACACTTGCCAATTACTTATAAAAACATAGACTAATGCACAACTCTAAATTCTCATACCATTAAACATGTCATAAAACTCAGATTTAAATAAGCCTCTAATATTGCAAAATCAACATAAACTTAAGGTGAAAACTTGGTGATTTTTGGATAGTAATATGAAGATATCATACAACTGTTTTCTTAGCTATTTGTGAAGGATTAAGGTGTGGTTTTCGCACAACAAGTTCGCTAGGGTTCAAAAAAATTATAGAGGAAAGAAGGAGCTATTTCGGTGAAGCAGCAAAACTCAGTTGTAGATACTTACTCACGTGCTAGGTGTCACCTTCTAATGTCAACATTTGTCTTAAGGCATGTATTACATTTAAGAAATCATGATGCTGCCAGTAATCCACACATTTAGTATCCATTTGTCTTCTACTAATCAGTCCACATGATACTCATATTAATTGATCCAATTGTTTTTTAATTACTCGTCCATTTATCACACATTTAACTATGCCAAATGTAACTCAATTATATACTTAATCACCTTAATTTTCGTGTATCAAATTATTCTACAACTTAGCATTCTTCCTAGTCTAAATTTACATATTAATTTATCAATCTCCCAATTAATCACATTTAATTTCCAATTTACAAATTGTAATCTAATCATACAAAAATTCAAGACAAAACATTTCAATTCACATCATAGTCATTTAACATCTTTCATATCCTGGGAGATGTCCATGAGTGCATATGCTAACTTGTAATGTCAATTGAGTGCACATGTTAATGTGTATAACTTCTCAATTCTATCACTCATTCACAATGATCTAGGGTTGAACCTATATATGTTTCAGAAAATTGAATACTACATCATGTGTGGCTGTCAAATGTTATAACAATTAAGCCACTTGTCACTCAACTAACGTTGCTAAACGTCATTTAAAGTATAGGCTTAGTCATACTGAGATTCATGTACCGACTTGTCTTTCCACTTGACAATTTTCCTAGTCGAAATGTCCATTTAATGCCTCAATTCTCTAATGGAATTAATTAATTCCAACTCACTAAGTATGATCCATTAACCAAAATTCAAGATTAGGCCAAAATTTGAAACATATACAATTCATGATCATATCACAATTTTAGCACCTATCATATATACTTTCATGAATATGTAACATTCCAAATAGGGTTTAATTTAGGGCCTTACAATTATCTCCCCTTTAAAAAATTTCATCCTCAAAATTTATACCTGATGAGAACACCTGAGGGTATTGAGTTCTCACGGTCGATTCTGGCTCCCAAGTTGCTTCCTTAAGTCCATGGTTTTTCCATAGTAGTTTAACCAGAGGCATTGCTTATTCTTAAGTTGTCAAACTTCTATGGCTAAGATAGTCACAGGCCCTTCTTCATAAGTCAAATCCGATTGTACTTGAATTTCTTACGCAGAAATCTTATATGTATCATCAGACTGATATTTTCTCAACTTGAAAACATGAAATACATCATGTAATTTGGTCAATTTTTCAGGAAGAGCTAATTGATAAGCTACTAGTCCGACTTTCTTAAGAATCTCATAAGGACCAATATAACATGGGTTAAGCTTACCTTACTTCCCAAACCAAAGTGCGTGTTTCCATGGCGATTCTTTAAGGAATACCTTATCACTTACTTAATACTTAATATCTTTTCTTTTTAAATTTGCATAGGACTTCTGCCTATTACTGGAAGCTTTCAATCTTTGTTGGATAACTTGAACTTTCACAACATCAGGCTCAATCATCTTGTTTTCACTTAATTCAATCTAATATACTATAGTTCTACACCTCCTACCATATAGGGCTTCAAAGGTGCCATGCCAATATTAGTTTGATAACTATTGTTGTAAGCAAACTCTATCAGAGAAAGATAGTTATCCCAACTTCCTAGGAACTATAACACACAAACTTGAAGCATATCTTACAATATCTGAATAACCCATTCAGATTGTCCATCTATCTGGGGATGGAAAGCAGTACTGATCTTGACTTTAGTACCCAAAGCGTTTTGGAGACTTTTCCATAGTCTCGAAGTAAATTGAGGATCTCGATTAGAAATAATAAATAGTGACACCCCGTGCAACCTCACTATCTCATTTGTAAATAGGTCTTCAAGCCTATCCAGTGAATAATTAGGATGAATAGGCAGAAAGTGAGCAAACTTTGTGAACTTATCAATAATCACCCATACAACATCATGCTTCCTTTGAGTGAGAGGAAGTCCAATGAAAAAATTCATGGTAATGTTATCCCATTTTCATTGAGGAATCAAAATAGGATGTAACAAACTAAATGAAACTTAGAGCTCAGTTTTAAATTGTTGACATGTAAAACATTTAAATACATAATCCACTACATCACGTTTTATACCTGACTACTAGTAATGTTGCTTCAGATCTTAGTACATCTTATTTCTAGTAGGATTCATTATAACAATAGTATTATGGGCCTTAAACAATAACTTTCTCTTCAATTCATGATTAGCTGGAATAGACAATCGATCATTGTAATAAAATCACCATCTCCTTTCATAAAATAATCTTGTTGTTTGATTCCAGAGTCGCCAAAACAACTTATCATCACTTTTCTAAGCATTACAAATTTCTTGCCTTAAGGTAGACCTAGCTTTCAATTAAGCTATTAAGGCCTTATTCGTTACAAGTCTTCTTTAACTCTGTTGCACTGATAATCCTGAAATAGTCTTCTGACTCAACGCATCAGCCACGACAATAGCCTTACCCAGATGGTAATCCACAGTGCAGTCATAATCTTTAAACAGTTCTAACCAACGTCGTTGTCTCAAATTAAGTTCCTTCTGAGTAAACAGGTACTTCAAACTTTTATGATCAGTAAAACTCCTTCATTTTTCACTATATAAGTAGTGACGCCATATTTTTAAATCAAACACTACTGCTGTAAGTTAAGATCATGTGTAGGGTAGTTCTATTTGTGAGGCTTTAGTTGCCTAGAGGCATATGCAATTACCTTTCCATTTTAAATCAAAGCATAGCTTAAACCATTTCTAGATGCATCACTAAACATAACATATTCCTTACCAGAAGTGGGTTGAGCCAATATAGGAGCTTCAGTAAGCATTCTTTTTAGTTGATTAAAACTAGTTTGACATCTAGCAGACCATTCATACTTCACTCCTTTTCGTAGCAGTTTAGTTAAAGGGGATGCTATCACCGAGAATCCCTTCACAAACTGGTGATACGCCAAACCTAGAAAACTTCTCACTTCTGTCACACTCTGTGGTGGCTTTCAATTAACAATTGCTTCAATCTTATTGGGATCAACTATAATTCCTTGAGAAGAAACAACATGTCCCAGAAAAGATACATCTTGAAGCCAGAAATCACACCTACTCATCTTAGCATGCAACTGTTTTTCCCATAAGGTTTGTAACACAACCCGCAAATGCTTAAAATGAGCATGGTTTTTCTTGGAATAGACCAAGATATCATTTATAAACACTACTATGAACTCGTCTAAATAGAGCTTAAACACTTTATTCATCACATCCATGGATGTAGCTGGAGCATTAGTTAACCTGAATGGTATTACCAATAATTCATAATGCCCATAATAGGTCCTGAATGTAGTCTTTGGAACATCCACATCCTTTACCTAAAGTTGATAGTATCCTAATCACAGATCTATCTTTGAAAATACTCTTGCATCTTTTAATTGATCAAATAGGTATTCTATTCATGACAACGAGTACTTATTCTTCATAGTGACTCTATTCAGTTGCTTGTAATCAATGCCCATTCGAAGAGTATCATCTTTCTTCTTAACAAATAAAATCTATGCTCTCTACGGTGAGACACTAGGTTGAATGAACCATCTTATACGGTGCTCTGGATATAGGAGTAGCACCAGGCATAACTTCAATAGACAAATTTACCTCCCTTTCAAGAGGGAGTCCAGGTAGTTCTTCAAGAAACATATCTAGAAATTCACTCATCACAGGAATATCTTACAATTTAATGTTCTCTTTTTTAGAATCAATCATAAAAGCTAGATAGGCTTCATACCCCTTCCTAAGAAACTTTTGAGCTTATATAGTAGATACCACATTAGCTAGAGAACTAGTGCAAATGTCATGCATTACTATTTCAGATTGATCAGGTTTCCTAATCATAACTATCATAGCACTATAGTGAACCACTGTTTGATGCTTGGATAACCAATCTGTACCCAAAATCAAGTCAAATTCATAAAAATGCAATCTAATCAGATCCACTATATAATTTCTTCTTTAGATCATAACAGGACAATTCTATAAACATGATTAACTAACACATTACCACCCAGAGAACTCGTTACATGAATATCATAATATAACTTATCTATGGCATCACTTTATCTTAAATTTCTTTGACATAGATATAAGAATGAGTGGATCCAGGATCAATCAAAGCATGCATTTTAGAATCAAAGAGAAAAGCAACACCTGCAATGACTTCAGGTGCATCTTAATCCTCACGAGCTTTCAAAGCATAAGCTCGAGCTATAGCAGATGGCACTATAGGTCAATCAATAGTTCTGAAATGTTACTTGGATTAGGTCTAATATGTCCAAATCCTCTATTCTCAATAGTTGGATGAGGCAGCTCCTTACTAGCTTGTAACGTCTGAGGTTGTCTCATTGGACTATTAGCTATCAAATGCTCAATGCTACCACTTTGATAATATGCACCTGTAGCTCTCTGACAAGTACCCTAATGATGTTTAGAGCGATGAGGGAATTTTGGAGCACCAAAACCTATCGGCGTACAGAAGAACCCCAACCAAAATCAGTCGATAAAGGAAAGTCTTGTCGGCATCCCCTAGCTATAGATCTCTGAGTAAATTCTTAAGCAGTAGAGGCACTTTCTCGACTTCTCTTACCCGAGGACTGACCTCCTCTAATAAAACCTCTTCTCTAACCCTTTTCTCTCCTAACTTGTTGGAGTTATGTAAATATAATGCCCTGGAAATCATATGTATTTACTTATCACTTAATTTTCTTCCAGTTACTTTTGTAATGATAATATTTATTTTTAATAAAAGAAAGAGTTTGGTTTTTATGAGCATTATATATCTAGTCATAAAGTACCGAGATTCTTTTGTAAGTAATATACATATACATAGAGACGTATGGGAAACATGTTTTGTAACCTCCCATTTCCATATTAAGAGTTAGAACCCTAGATTTCTATAATTGAGAAAATAGCAATGAGAGTTTAGAAAAATGCATTTCATGTTCATGCATAATGTTATCATACACACATGTGAATATTGATTTTTGCACACTAAAATGATTGTACATGCATTCATTAACATTTTCCACGTATAATTGACCTATAAATGTGATTATAATTGGAATTGTGAATTGTATGTGTTAAGAGTTGATTTAGAGAGTATATTTATTGACTAAGAATTTTTAGTAAAAATTTGGGATAATTATGAAATTTAAGGGTATTTTTGGACTAGGAAAAATGAAAAATGGTAGAATAATTGATAAACAGCGGTAAAAATAAGAGTCAAATGGCAGTGAAAATTTTTATGAATGACATTAAGATTTAATGACAACTATTATTGAAAATTGGGAGAATTTTTGGTTAAAAAAATTGGAGGACACATGCTTCATTTTGCCCAACGTCTTCATTTCTTCATCTTCTCCATTCCTTTTCTTCACCCATGACATCCAGTCTCACCCTCATCATGTTGACTTTTGTTCAACTCTTTCACCTTGCTTCTTCAAGATTCATTGTCTCCCTCTTCTTGTTG
>JAOSBN010000009.1:7035052-7046507 GCA_027563595.1 Erythroxylum suave
AAAAAAAAAGTATACACAATTCAACCCCCCCTTCTTGTGTGATGATTATCATTGTACTAATTTGTGATTTACTTCACGGTCTAATCTGACTCATGTGTTACTGGCTTAAGAAGTTAAAATTGCAACTAATTTGAGTTATATTAAGGAATCAGATGCCAAAATGGGCCATCAGAATAAGCAATTGAGAAACTAAGTGATTCCAATACTGAAAGTCCTTTGGAGAAATCATTCGAGTGAAAAAGCTACATGTGAAACAAAAGAAAATATGAGGAGACAATACCCCCACCTATTTGATTAACCAGGTAAGATTTTTTAGGACGAAATTTCTTAAAGGGGGCAAGAAATGTATTTCTAGTTTTCGAACCATGCTTAGGGTTAAAATCCTAGACTATTTTAATTGAGTAATAACATTGAGAGAATTTCATTCATATGCATATCATACACATGAATTACAATTTATACATATTACAAGATAGCATATGCACTCAATTGACTTATCTTGAGGTATGAAAGATTTTTAAATAACTGTGTTGTGAATTGTGAATTGTAATATCTTGCATTTTGGTTTGACTAGATTCCAATTAGTAATTTAAAATTAATTTGTATTTATTAGGAGATTGATAAATTAATGTGTACATTGGTGTTAGGAAAATGCCACGTGGCTAGAGAAATTAATACATGAAAAATTAGGATGATTAAGCTTATAATGGACTGACATTTGGTATAATTAAATGAATGGAAAATGGACTAGTAGTTATTGACAAATATATCAATTATTGTGTGACATGTGGACCAATAATTAGTAGACATATGGATAGATTAATTAGTGATATATAGCAATTTAAGGTGTGTATAAATGGCAACATCTTAAGGAGACTAATGGTAGTCTAATTAAGGAATAAATGGATTCCATGCCTTAAGACACATGCCTAGGTAATTTGGAGACACCTAGCATCTTGATGAAGTAAATTGTAGTAACCATGTTTCTATTGTTTCCTTCATTATTTCTCGACCAGAACTTGTGTGAAGTTTGTAGTAAATCATTTGTTAATATAGGAATCACGTATAATATGTAAAATACACAAGAAGGAGGGTTAAATTGTGTTAAATCGTCTAAGATAGTAATATTTAGAATCTTCTTTGATTTTCTTGAAAAACTCAGATTATTACAAAACAACACATTTAATTCGTTTAAGTAATGCAACAGCAGAAATAGTATCTATTCTTTTAACAACAAGAAATCAATGACACCGCAATTTATACTGGTTCACCCTTAATCTTTGGGCTATGTCCAGTCCTCAGAATTTATCTGAGATTTCACTATCTCTTGCAACTTTACATGTATTATTTCTACTCTTCTAGAGCTTCTTCAGGTCTCTTTCATAAAGTATTCTTTATCTGCTATCTTAGCCTCTTCAGGCTCTAACTTTCCTTTCGCTTAAAAAGATATTGTTTGAGCTTTCTACACTCACGCTATAGGTGTTCTTGATCTGTCCTCTTCCTTCTTTTCACTCAGCATATTTTTACAATATACTCATTCGATCACAGAATTATTTCCTGTAAGTAAAAGTAAGTAAAAAGTTGTTTTATCTACGACTACAATTGATATTTATAGTCTAATTCTCCAACAGTCTTCTTGAGAAAACTACTTGTAGAATCTTCAAAGATGAGTTATTAGTTGAGTCCTGTAACCAACTCTAACTAACTAACTAACTAACGTTATAGATTATTCTCCAATTATATCATCTTGATTTGTTTTGCATGCTTCGTCTTATGTCTTCACTTTGTCTTATGACTTCGCTTCATCTTATGTCTTTGTCTTAAACATGTGACTTCGCCTTAGTCACTTTGTCTGGTTCGTCTTACACTTTGTCTTAGTCAACTCTTGAATATCGTCTTGATTTGATAATTTGTGCTACTTGCATTTATCTACGCACTTAACAAACTCATCAAAATAGTTTACACACTTCTTTTATTATTATTATTTGACTTTCATCAAAATCAATAGAAAAAGTGAAGTCTTTTGGGCTTAACAATCTCCCCCTTTGTTATGATAAAAAATAATCATAATATTATAAGATAAAAAGGATATTTAGACAAATAATGATAATTTTCAGATGAATAAGTTTCAGGCAAATAATATATTCATTCAGACGAATAATGCAAGATATACAATGCATATATAAAAAATAAATTTCTAATACTAATACTCCTCTCCTTTCTACTATTCTCCCCCTATTTGTCATTAATCAAAAAAATATGTCATTTCAGATGCTTCAAAATTACAGAGAACATATGTTGAATATTAGTGCGAATCGTCTTAAGGTCTTCTTCTATAGTCACACATAGAAGTGCTACTTCCTCATGAAGATCACCCACTGAGTCATTTAGTTCATCAACCTTAGTATCAATTTCTGTAATATGTTGAGCTAAGGCTTCTTGAACTTCCTTCTTCTTTTAACTAGCTTCAGCCCATTAAATGAAATTCTTCAAGAGCTTCAAATTAATGATAGAATCTTGTAACTTTTCCCTTAGTGGATGAAGATACTCAAAGATAGATAGTTTTCTAATTGAATCGTCTAACTCAATTATTTTGATAGAGGGTAATTGGAAAGGTTGTGTTTAGTGAGGGATATCAAGATCATCAGTTTTGGGTAGTTTGAAAATTGGTTTTCCTAGAAGGTGTAGGATATCTTTAACTGAAGGAATGAAACCCAAGGGTTTAAAATAAATAAGTAAATACACAAATGTTTCTAAATAGAAATCGATACCTTCAATTGTAATACTTTTGTACCTTCCTTCCGATATTGTCCCAACAACTTTGAAACATTCAACTTTGGTTGATATGCCAAAGTTACTTCCTGATGGCCTTGATATATGATGTGAAATATAGATGCCTACAGGTTGAGTTACACGACATACAACATCTATTTTCTTCATCACCACTCGAATTTCTTCTTCCATGAGATCATCTTCTTGTTTCTCAGGAAATTTCTTCTTGTTTCCTTTGTCTTTACTGTCTACAATATTAGACGTCTAAGTGGTACATCTGGTACAATCTTTATTGTTGTTCTACTTGTCACTGGCTAGATGGTGTAAGGCTTTCGTCATCTTCAATGGATTTGGTTCTACCTTTTCATCTCGTAGAATACGATACAATCTTCTTTCTTCAAGGCTTAGAAGATGTATCGTCTGATCGTTTACTGTTACAGGTTCGACTTGAACCCTAACTTTCTATTTAGGAGGTTCTCTGATGATAACTAAACCTCTATTGCGATCAGGTATTGATTCTTCTATAATCTTCATCTTCAAATCCTTTTTCTTCATTGGTTGAGGGAGATTGTAAGTTACTTATTGCTTCCTAATAGTCTATGTCTTTTATTGAACATCAGACGATGAAACCTTCTTTTTCTGAATCAGTTTTTTCCTCTTCTGTTCTTCTACTAGCTTGGAAGAGAGTTGTTATTGAGACTTATTCTTCTCAAATACTAACTTCCTTTTTATCTCTATCTCTCCAAATGGTTGCTCAAATTGAGTCTGAGGGATAGAGACAATTGATTTGGTAGGCTACTGTTGTTATTGTTGTTGCTCCTTTGCACTTTCAAAAACTTGACCAAGAATCAGAGTTTTTTTCTTTTTCTGCACTTGTTTTCGTAAGATCATCAATCTTGGTGACCTTCTTCACTTCTTGGGTCTTTCTGATTGGAGCGTCTCGGCCTTCCTCTTTAAAGACACTCTATGAGTTAGTTGTTAAAACTTTACACTTTCCTTCCTTTCAGGAATCATCTTGGCTTGTATTGACTTATAAGATGATTGTTTAACTTTTACCTCTGCTGAGATTCTTCTAGATGATTGAGGTTTTACTTGCATTCTAGATGAGATATTTTTTTCCTGCTTCGTCTGATTGAAAGCTCCCCTAGACTGTGGTTTCGGTGTGAAATCTTTATCCATTTTAGCTTCAGTCTTGGTCCCCATTTTGCGAATAGTAGAGGCATTGATAACACTCTTAATATTCAGCTTTATTCTATTACCTCTATCAAGTAGGATTCCAGATTCTTTAAAGAATCTTGTCAATAGCATACCATAAGGTAACGACCCACTCTTCAGATGATAATCCTCTTTATCCTTTATGATGTAGTTCAGAATCAAGAACAGAAGATTAATAGATTGGTGTGTAAGTAGATGAAATAGACAATGTTCATCATTCATCGTCACCAAATCCTTTGATCCCAATCTTGGTAGAATACAGTGAAGAAGAATTGAATGAAGAACCATAGCCTTTGGAATTAGGTTTGAAGACTTCTTGACTCCTAGATTACTCGATCCATATAGTTGTAGATTGATGTTGTCTTCATTTATGTGACTTTGAGCAATCCATTTTGTATTGTTGAACAATTTTTCCCTTTCACTTGGACACTCAATAGCCCTCATAATAGAATCTTGAGTGAGAATCATCGATAACCTATTTACCACTAATACGAAGGTGTTATCTACCACCTTTGCATTCTTCCAGAACTCATATACTACATTTGGATACACTAGTTCTTGGATAATAAAGAAAATTTCCCATCCAGTTGCTTTGATCTTATGTTCGATATCTATTCGATCATCCTTTGGAGCAATGAAATCGATGAGTCTCCCATAGACAAGAGATTTCGACATTTTTCTAATCTATAATGAATAAACACTAAACACATAAATGTATTTTGCTTAAAAAAGCGAGGTTAGTATATAGAAACAATTGAGAGAAAGATACGAAATGAAAATGAGAAAGATTTGATGTAGAGAACAGAGGATTGATTCGTCTTTGTTAAGAGCACTTTGAAGCAAGTCAGATACTAAGAAAATTCTAGAATGCAAAGTGTAGCAGATTTTGAGAGATGTCTTTTTATAAACACTCTTGAAAAGCTATCGTTTGTAAGGTCTGTGACTGATCCATAGCTAATCATAAAATTGATACTACGAAGTGAAAGTTACCGTTACTATTCCTTTTTGAAAACTTATGACTTTTCTGCTTCATTAGGACGTATCATCTAGATAATGGAGTTTCAGACGAATGGTCATTTAACATTACCAGGTTAAGATTTTGTCTGATTTCCTTGAATCTGTCTTCACTTAAGGTTTAGTGAAGATATCTACCCATTGTTGATTGGTCTCAACAAATTGTAGATTGATGATCCCTCTCTGCATATAGTATCTTATAAAATGATGTCTAACTTCAATATGCTTTGCCCTTGAGTGTTGTATTGGATTCTTTGAGAGATTGATACCACTTGTGTTGTCACAGAAGATTGGAATTTGATCTTCTTGGATAGAATAATCTTCTAAATGATACTTTATCTATAATATTTGCGAACAACAACTTGCAGCTGACATATATTCAACCTATGCAGTAGATAGAGCAATTGAACTTTGCCTCTTGCTTGACTAAAAAGTGACAACCTCCACTTGCTCTCTTTCTATCAATCCTATCTCCAACATACCAACATCACAGTAGCCAATTAACCTAAAATATTTACCTCTCACATACGTTAAACAAAGATTAGTAGAACCTGTCAAGTATCTCAATATTCTTTTAGCAGCAATATAATGAGATTCTCTATGATCTACTCGAAATCTTGCACACAAACAAACACTAAACATTATATCAGGCCTGTTTGCAATTAGGTAAAGCAAAGAACCAATAATTCCTCTAAAGAGAGTTTGATCAATCTTCTTACTAGCTTCATTCTTAGATAAGACGATTGAAGGATGCATAAGAGTTGACATTAGTTTAACATTTTCCATCTTATATTTGACTAAAAGTTCTTTGATATACTTTTATTGATGAATACAAATCTTTTCATCATTTTATTTAATATGTAAACGAAGAAAGAACTTTAGTTCACCCATCATACTCATTTCAAATTCACTTTTCATAAGAATCTCAAAACTTGAACATAACTTTTTAGAAGTTGCACCAAAAATGATATTGTATACATATATTTTCACAACAATAAAATCATTTTTAATACTTTTCCTAAATAAATTTTTATCGACTTGACCTCTAATAAAGTCATTTTTAATTAAAATGAACTAAGAAGATCATACCATGCACGAGGTGCTTATTTCAATCCATACAAAGCTTTATGAAGTTTATACATATGATATGTTTTATCAATGTTTTCAAAACTAGAGGGTTGTTTTGCATAAACTTCTTCATCTATAAAACCATTCAAAACAGCACTTTTCACATCCATTTGAAACAATTTTATATCATGAAAAATGACATATGCAAGTAAGATCATAATAGCTTCTAATCTAGCTACAGGAGCATATGTTTCATTATAGTTTATTCCTTCTTCTTGATTATAGCCTTGAGCTACTAATTTAACTTTGTTATGGGATACTTTTCCTGATTTGTTTAGTTTATTCTTGAATACCCATCTAGTTCCTATGATTGATTTATTGGATGGTTTAGGGACTAGAGACTAGACTTTATTCCTGGTAAATTAATTGAACTCCTCTTGCATAGCTAAAATCCAAGCTTCATCTTGAAGAGCTTCATCAATTTTTTTAGGTTCTAATTCAAAAACAAAAGCTATATTGGCCTCTCTCCTAAACTTATATCGAGTTCTCACTCCTTCTAATGTTTCTCCTATAATCAGGTTTTCTGATGAGAAGACTTATATCTTCAGTCTTTTCTTAAACTAATATTTAAGAAATATCTACTACTTTGTTAGATGGATCGTCTGATGGTGAATCATTTGCGTTAGTAACAAAGGGAGTAGGTAGAGTTTCATTATCATAATCGTCTCTCTTATCTAGATGAGAATAATCATCAAACTTTCCATTTATAGTTTCTTCAACAGATTTAGAAACAAGATTATAAACTCTATAAGCTTTAGATTTAATAGAATAACCTAGAAATTGATCTTAGAATCGAATTTATCCAAATTTTTTTGAATTCAAAATAGTGCATTTGTAACCAAAGGGATGAAAGTAAGAAATCTTTAGTTTCTTCCCTTCCAAAACTCATATGGAGTTTTATTTAAAAGAGGTCATAGAAATACTCTATTTCAAATATAACAAGTTGTATTTACAGCTTCTGCTCAAAAGTACTTAGGAAGATCCATTTCACATAGCACATCTATGTCATTTCCTGAATTGTCCTATTCTTTCTCTCTATAACCCCATTTTGTTGAAGAGTTCTAGGAGCAGAGAAACTATGGAAAATTCCATTCTCTTCACAAAACATTTTAAAATTTTCATTTTGAAATTCTCCACCATGATCACCCCTAACTAAAACTTTAAAGCATTTAAGAGGTTCATCTTTATAAGATAAAAATAATATCCAACAAAATCTAGTAAAGCCATCAACAATTACAAAGCCATACATTTTTCCACCAAGACTTACTGTTCTCATTGTTACAAGCAAATCTATATGTAACAGCTCTAGAGGTCTAGACGAAGTTACAATATTCTTACACGAAAATGATGTTTTAACTTGTTTTCCTTTCTGACAACTCTTACAAAAGAAATCTTTGTTAGAACTTATCTTTGGCAAAACCTCTTGCCAAATCATGTCTAAATAATTTGGAAATGTGTTTAAAACTAACATGACCTAGCTTTTTGTGTTAAATCGATTTTTCATCCTCTTTTGATATAAGACATGAATTATTTTGACTTTTCAAATTGTCTAAGTTAATTTTATAGAGATTGTTTCGTCTCTTGGCAGAAAAGAATATAGACTTGTCCTTATTTTTAACTAAACAAGAACTTTGATTAAAGGATACTTCAAAACCAGAATCACATAATTGACTTATACTGATTAGATTATGCTTTAAACCATCAACTAGCAGAACATTATCAATAGATGAACAGGAATCTTTACCAATTTTGTCGATCCCAATTATTTTGTCCTGTTGGTTATCTCTAAAAGTTACTGATCCTCCGAGCTTATGTTAAAGGTCTAGGAACATAGACCTTCTGCCTGTCATGTTTCGGAAGCAGCCACTGTCTAAGTGCCATTGATGGTGGTTGCTTCTTCTAAGTAAGGAGATCAGCAATATATATTATATCCTTCTTAGATACCCATATTTTCTTGGGTCCTTTGGGGTTTATCCTATAATTATTCTTAGAATAATAATAAGAACATTATTTCTTTTTCTTTCTACTAGGAACAAAATTCCTATTATGAAGAACATTACTATTATGAATAGTATTTCTACCAGAAAATCCTAATCCACTTTTATCATATGGATGTCTATAACTTCCAATCATATATTCATCCTTTTTGTACTTTCTGTAAATTTTGATAAATCTGCAGAAAGAATATTAATCCTTTGTTTTAACTGATTAATCTCCTCATATTTATCTACAGTTACTTTCTTTTTTATATCGTCTACTTGTTTCTTAAGGCAGACGTTTTCTTCTTCTAAGAGTTTTATTTTCTTAGAATTTTCAAAAAATTTCTTTTTCAACATTCTATATTGTTTTAGAATAGCATATGAATCTTCTAACAATTCTAAATAGGCATGCTGAAGATCATTAAAGTCAAAGATTACCTCGTCATCACTTTCACCTTCAGCTACTAAGCATATATTTGCTTGTTCTAGTGATTCTAAGTTGGATTCAGGTTCAGACGAATCCAGATCGTCCCATATTACCATCATGCTTTTTTTTTTGTTTTCTTGACTCTTTTTTTTTCTCTTTAGCAAGGGGCATTCAGACTTGTAATGTCGTGGTTTGTTACACTCATAGCAGACGATAGAGTTTTTCTCATTCTTCGAATCGTCTTTGCTAATCTTTTTTAAAGAGGAGTCTTTATTTCCCTTTGTTTTCTTTTCCCACATCCTTCTAATTTTTCTTGAATGAAGGATATTTCTTCTTCATCTTCACTTGAATCTTGATCATATTCATTGGCATCATCATTCTTGATTTCTTCGATCTTTATGCTTTTGAAAATGCGCTTCTATTTTTCTACATTTTCTTATTCTTCTGACCAACCTTCAAGGCAATAGATTTATCCTTTATGGGTTTATCTTTTGCATTAAGCTCTACTTCATGGATTTTAAGTGCGTCTAGCTTTAGTTTGCTTAAATCCTTGGTCACTTATATTACTGTTACTTTGGGTCTCCATCTTTTGGGAAGACTTCTGAGGATTTTTCTGACATGATCTTGACGATCGTAGATTCTCCTCAGAGCTTTAAATCCATTAATAATTGTTTGGATTTGTCCAAACATTTGATCAATAGACTCATCATCTTTCATCTTGAATAGCTCATACTGATGAACAAGAATACCAATCTTAGATTCTTTCACTTGGTTTGTGCCTTCATGTGCAATGGCTAATGTGTCCCACATTTCCTTTGTTGAATCGCATCTATGAACCTTATCATATTCACTTCTGCTTAGAGCATAACTTAAAAAGAACTTAGCCTTCGAATTTAATTGAACACAAGCTTTCTAATCAGCTGACCATTAGTCACGAGAGATGCTTTTCTCTTCCAAGTCTGTTGGAATATATGGACCACTTTGAATGATATCCTAAAGATCAATGTGTGTGGATTCTATCAAGAGTTGCATATTGTCCTTCTAATAATGATAATCTTCACCATTTAATGTAGGGGGTCTTGAGACGGAGGCATCTTCAGCTATAAAAACATGTGATTCAGCCATGGATCTTTATCCTCACTTTGCAACAGTGTTTCTTGGAAACTTGTGCTCTAATACCAATTGAAGTAAATCACTTGTTAATATAGGAATCACGTATAATATGTAAAATACACAAGAAGGGGGGTTGAATTGTGTTAAATCATCTAAACCGTAATCTTTAGAATCTTCTTCGATTTTCTTGAAAAACTTAGATGATTACAAAACAACAGACTTAATTCATTTAAGTAATGCAACAGCAGAAATAGTATCTATTCTTTTAACAACAAGAAATCAAAGAGATATGGGTTAGAGAATATGGCACCGCGATTTTTACTGGTTCACCCTTAACCTTTGGGCTACGTCCAGTCCTCAGAATTTATCTGAGATTTCACTATCTCTTGCAACTTTACAAGTATTATTTCTATTCTTCCAGAGCCTCTTTAGGTCTGTATTCTTTATTTATTATCTTAGCCTCTTCAGGCTCTAATCTTCCTTTCACTTGAAAAGATATTGTTTGAGCTTTCTACAACCACGTCACAGGTGTTCTTGATCTCTCTTCTTCCTTCTTTTCATTTAGGATATTTTTACAAAATACTCACTTGATCACAGAATTATTTCATGCAAGTAAAAGTAAGTAAAAAGTTGTTTTATCTACGACTATAATTGATATTTATAGTATAATTCTCCAACGGTCTTCTTGAGAAAACTGCTTGTAGAATCTTTAGAGATCAGTTATTAGTTGTGTCCTGTAACCAAATCCAACTAACTAATTGACGTTATAAATTATTCTTCAATTATATCATCTTGATTTGATTTGTATCATCTTAAGTCTTCACTTCATCTTATTACTTCGCTTCGTCTTATGTTTTCGCTTTGTCTTATGACTTTGCTTTGTCTTATGTCTTTATCTTAGATATATGACTTCGTTTTAGTCACTTTGTTTGGTCCGTCTTACACTTTGTCTTAGTCAGCTCTTAAATATTGTCTTGATTTGATGATTTGTGCTACTTACATTTATCTGCACACTTAACAAACTCATAAAAACAGGTCACACACTTCTTTTATCATTATTATTTGACTTTCATCAAAATGAATAGAAGAAGTGAAGTCTTCTTGATTTAACAAAGTTTTCTTTATGCATTTGCTAAATCCCTAGCTCAAATTATTACACAAAAGTTAGATTTTTAATCCTTCACAAAATAACCAAAAAATTAGCTTATTGTTAATTTCATCTTGCTGCCATAACCCAACTCATTTTCACCTTAGAATTGTGTTGATCTTACTTCCTTGGAGGCCTAGTATAATTTGGAATTTTGAGCTATGTTGGAAGCCTAAAAAGGAAGTGGCAATCTGATCTTTATGGCATGCATAGTAGTATGCGAATAATTCTTGAATTGGAATGAAATTCATATGATGTTGGTGATGATATCCACTAGAAATATATTGAAAGAACTTCGAAGTTTCTATGACTATTTTTGTTGTGTAAAAATCATGAGTTATAGGTTGGATTATGAATGAATTAGGACTAGAATTTGATGTATAAAGAAGGTGGACTAAGCTAAAGAAAGAAATTAATCTAGTGTTCTTGAATTGGGAAATAACTAGGACTGTTGGAGTTATGTAAATATAGTGCCCCGGAAAGCAAGTTTATTTACATGTACCTTAATCTTCTTCAGTTACAGTTTTGCAATGGAAATATTTATTATTAATAAAATAAAAGAGTTTGGTTTTAATGAGCATTTTATATCTAGTCATAAGGTACCAAGATTCTTTTGTAAGTAATATACATATACATAGAGATGTATGGGAAACATGTATA
>JAOSBN010000009.1:7046607-7068430 GCA_027563595.1 Erythroxylum suave
TATAGTGGAACACTCAGACGAACTCTGAGGACTGGATGTAGCCCATGGTTTGGGGTGAACCAGTATAAAATCGCAGCATCTATACTCTTACCCTTTTTACTTCAGTTTATCTTTTATTGTTAAACATGACTATAGAAGTAATTTGTGATTTGATTCAATCACAAGTTTCATATAAAATTTACGATAATCTTTTAACAACTTCAAGAAGTTTTCATTATTACTTTTGATTTGTATTTACGAAAAGGATACAACAATTCAACCCCCCCTTCTTGTGTATCTAGTTTATCGTATACAAGTATCTTATTGACGTGTGATTTACTTCACAGGATATAGGAGAAAGAAGTACAGGTAGAGAAATAGGAACAAAAGGAGAGCAAAGTGAGAGACCCAAAGAAATGTCATGGTTAGTGCGAGAAGAAAGATCGATAAGAGCTATTGCAATATTTATCGCCCTTTCTCAAATAGAAATGGGTATCTTCTTATTCTTCAGCCTGAAAGGCTGCTCCATGCTTAGCTCCATTAAAAAAAGGAACTCTGACCTAATTCATCTTTTGTATAACAAACTTGTTCTATGTCTCTCACTTTCCATTATATATCTCTCACCAACTTATATATATATCCTTTTCTCCATATTATTTTCTAGTCATTGATATAATTGCTCATAAGCTTTACTTCTAGCTTATGAGACTATCTTTTTTGATTCATTATTTGCACTTTCTAATTTTCTCTATTAACTACCCTCTTTACTTCTATGGTGCTATCCACTAGAGCTTTATAAACATTCTTCTTGATCTTAATCTTATCTTATGTATCTTCATTCAACCACTAAGGCTCCATCTTACTGCCCATAAACTGTTTAGAAACACCTAAGATCTCTTTAGCTGCATTTTTTAAATGAGTTGATATTCTTTCACACATCAGGTAATCATTTCCTTCTAATTTCCATTCTTTTCTACATATTACTTTATCCTTAAATTACTTCGTCGTATCCCTTTTAGGTTCCACTATCAGACTTTGATATGCCTCTGAAGACTAAGTATCACCTTACAATTCTTACAACTAGATCGGTCACTTTGCCTTATTAGGAAGTAGTCAATTTGAGTCTTTACATTTCTTAAAACTCACCAGGAGCTCCTCATTTTTCTTAAAAAAAGAGTTAATTACCATAACTCAAATGTTATTGTAAAGTCTAATGAAAACATTTCCACCATCATTCCTATCTTTATACTTGAAACCCTTCTAAGCCTATGAATATCAGTTTCATGTTACACCTTTATAATCATTAAAGTCTCCTCTTAAAATAACTTTCTCTTCACGGGAATTTGCTGAATCATCTGAGCTATCTCTTCTTAAAATTGGCATTTAATTTGTTTGTCTCATACTACTTGGGGTATATTGAAGTAAATCACTTGTTAATATAGACATCACGTATACTATGTAAAATACACAACAAGGGGGGTCGAACTGTGTTAAATCATCTAAGATAGTAATCTTTAAAAATGTTCTTGATTTTCTTGAAAAATTCAGACGATTTCAAAAAAACGCACTTAATTTGTTTGAGTAATGCAAAAACAGAAATAGTATCTATTCTTCTAACAACAAGAAATTAAAGAGATATAGGTTAGAGAATATGACACTGCAATTTATACTGGTTCACCCTTAACCTTTGAGCTATGCCCAGTCCTAAGAGTTTATCTGGATTTTAGTATCTCCTTCAACTTCACAAGTATTATTTCTAGACTTCCAGAGCCTCTTCAGATCTCTTTCACAAAGTATTCTTTATCTGTTATCTTAGCCTCTTTAGGCTCTAGCCTTCCTTTCACTCGAAAAGATATTGTTTGAGCTTTCACACTCACATTACAGTTGTTCTTGATCTCTTTCTTTGTTCTTTTCACTCAGGATATTTTTACAGTATACTCACTTGAGCACATATTTTTTTTGTAAAGTGTAAGTAATCGTAAAAATCAAAAGTCTAAAAGTTGTTTATGTCTACGACTATAACTGATGTTTATAGTGTAAATCTTCAATGGTCTTCTTGAGAAAACTGCTTGTAGAATCTTCAAAGATATGTTATTAGTTGAGTCCTGTAACCAACTCCAACTAACTAACTAACTAACATTGTAGATTATTCTTCGTTTATATAGTCTTAATTTGATTTGTATGCTTCGTCTGGTGTCTTTGCTTCATTTGGTGTCTTTACTTAATCACTTGGTTTGATCCATCTTAGACTTCGTCTTATTCAGATTTTACTTGAATATGGTCTTGATTTGATGATTTGTGCTACTTACAATTATCTGCGCACTTAGTAAACTCATCAAAATAGTTCACACACTTCTTTTATTATTATTATTTGACTTTCATCAAAATCAATAGAGGAAATGAAGTCTTCTTGACTTAACAATCTCCCCCTTTTTGATGATAACAATCATAATATTATAAGATAACAATAAAATTCAGATGAATAAAGATAATATTCAGACAAATAGTGCCAGATATACAATGTGTATATACATTAATAAAAAATTTCTAATGCTAATTCTCCTCTCCTTTCTACTATTCTCCCCCCATTTGTTATTAATCAAAAAGATATGTCATTTCAGATGCTTCAAAATTTCAAAGAACATATGTTGAATATCAGTGTGGATCATCTTGAGGTCTTCTTCTATAGAAACATGTAGAAGTGTTATTTCCTCATAAAGATCACCCACTGCAGTTCCTAGTTCATCAACCTTAGTATCAAGTTTCTCAATATGTTTAGCTAAGGCTTCCTGAACTTCCTTCTGCTTATGACTAGCTTTAGTCCATTTGATGAAATTCTTCAAGAGCTCTGAATTAACAGTAGAATCTCGTAGCTTTTCACTAAGTGGATAAAGATACTCAAAGACAAATAGTTATCTAAATGAACCGTCTAATTCAATAATTTTGATGGAGGGTAATTGGAAAGGTTGTGCTTGGTGAGGGATGTCAAGATCATCTAGTCTGGGTAGTTTGTAAATTGGTTTCCTTAGAAGGTGTAAGATATTTTTTACTGAAGGAATGAAACCTATAGGTTTGAAATGAATAAGTAAATGCATAAAGGTTTTTAAGTAAAAATTGATACCTTCAATTGTAAAACTTTTGCATCTTCCTTCTGATATTGTCCCAACTACTTTAAAACTTTCATCTATAGTAGATGAGCCAAAGTTACTTCTTGATGCCCTTGATATGTGATGTGATATATAGACACCTATAGGTTGAGCTGTATGACAAACATCGTCTATATTCTTCATCGCCACTCGAATTTATTCTTCTGTAAGATCATCTTCTTGTTTCTCAGGAAAATTGTCATTGTTGTCTACCATTGTTGGACGTTTAGGTTATACATCTGGTAAAATCTTGATTGTTGTTCTACTTGTCACTGGATAGATTGTATAAGGATTTTTATCATCTTCACATATGGTTCTACCTCTTCATCTCACAGAATACCATACAATCTTTATTCTTCAGGGTTTAGAAGATGTATCGTCTGATCGTTTACTATTACAGGTTCAACTTGAACCTTAACTTTCTGCTTAAAAGGTTCTCTGATGATAACTAAACCTTTGTTACGATCAGGTATTGATTCTTCTATAATCTTCACCTTCAAATCTTCTTTCTTCATTGGTTTAGGAGGATTGTACGTTACTTGCTGCTTTTTAAAAGTCTGTGACTTTTGTTGAACATCAGACGATGAAATCTTCTTTTTCCAAATCAGCTTCGTCTTCTTTTGTTCTTCTTGTGGTTTAGGAAGGAGTTATTGTTGAGGCTTCTTCTGCTCAAATACTAACTTCCTTTTTATCTCTATCTCTCCATACAATTTTTTTGATTGAGTCTGAGGGATAGAGACAATTGCTTTGGTATGCTGATGTTGTTGTGGTTGCTCCTTTGCACTTTCAGAAACTTTACTAAGAATCAGAGTTTTTGCTTCTTATGTTCTTGTTGTCGTAAGGTTGTTAAATCAATAAGATTTCACTTCTTCTATTGCTTTTGATGAAAGGAAAATATTAATGATAATAAAATTGTGTGAAAAGTTTTGATGAGTTTATTAAGTGTGCAAATACTAAGACATAAGACGTGCATAGTTGTAAGACGATGTAAAGTCATAAGATGATGCACAGACATAAGACGAAGCAAAGTCATAAGACAATGCACGGTTGTAAGATGATGGGAAGTTATAAGGCGATGCACAGCCGTAAGACAATGTAAAGTCATAAGACGATGCACGGACATAAGACGATACAAAGTCATAAGATGATGCAAAGTCATAAGATGATGCATAATGTGCAGTCATAAGACGATGCAAATTCATAAGATGATGGGCAGATGTAAGACGACGCGAAGATACAGGATGATGCATACAAATCAAATCAAGATCATATATTCAACAATGATAGTTAGTTAGTTGGAGGTGGTTACAGGACTCAACTAACAACAAATCTCTGAAGATTCCACAAACAATTTTTTTAAAGACCATTAGCGAATTAGACTATAAATATCGGTGTAGTCGTAGATCAAAGGTTAAGGATGAACCAGTATAAATTGTGGTGTAATATTCTCTAACCCTTATCTCTTTAATTTTTGTAGTTAGAAGAAAAAAATATTATTTCTGCTGTTGCATTACTCAAACAAATTAAGTGCGTTCTTTTGTAATCGTTTGATTTTTCAAGAAAATCAAGAAGTTTATAAAGATAACTATCTTAGACGATTTTACACAATTCAACCCCCTTCTTATGTATTTTACATATTATAAGTGATTTCTATATTAACAAGTGATTTACTTCTGTTGGTATCAGAGCTCAAGTTTCTAAGAAACATTGTTATAAAGTGAGGACAAAGATCTATAGCTGAATCACATGTTTTTATTGTTAGATCTCCTATGGCCTGGGTATTCACAATATGCAGCGGAATGGAACATACTACACAATAAGAAGTATAATCGAAATTTCACAACATGTACGAAATTACCTCTTGATGTAGATTGGTATTGTTTTAAATTTGTAGATGCTGCAACACGCGAACGTCCTCTACCAGTATACACACGAGGATCAGCGATCAGGGTAGCGACATTGTATGCTAACATGTTCTAAAATACTTTAGAATGCCGCACAATTTTTCTCTCGGAAGAAGAACGAACGACTAGGTCTAGGAGGCTAGGGTTTTTTTCGTCTCACCTCTAACAAGACATAAGTTATCTATTTATAGAGAAACTCTAATCCCTATTTCTATTAGGAATAAGAATATCATACTCTTAAACCCATTAGGATTATGGAAGCCGAATAAGTTTCGGCCTATATTATATCTCATATAATAGAAGCCTGAAAACTTAATTCAAGCTAGCCCAATAAATATATCCACATATATTTATTCAGTACCTAATAAATTAAGTCCAAGAGAATAAGCCTAGATCTCATCACTCTCTTTGTGTGACCCTATATGCTCATTTGATATTGGCAATGGGCTTAATCACACTTCAAGGCCCATAAGTCATAAGCGGCCTTTAGCAAGACATTATGACTACCCAAATCAAATGAGGATCGATAATCCAATTTAACCTGTAACCATAGTTATAAACTCAGTCCCTTTGTAACACAATATCAGGATTACTCACAAGGCATGGTACATGTCAACCTTTGATTAATCATAATTTCTTGATTCCCAGGTTGACTGACTATAACAAATGACATTGATGACTCCTCATCAATTCATTTAAGCACGGCCATACATTTCTTTAGTCATACTTATCAAGAGGCCCAAATGATATCTCTCTCATTTAAGAGAGATACAAATCCCATCTACGTCATTCACATCCCTCAGCATGATTCATTTAATTTCCAACATAAGACTATTTGTTACCTTATTAAATATAACTTAGTCTAATGTTAAAACATTGAATTCCTCATATAGGGAATCATGATGACTTCAAGTCAAAGGACTAAAGTCAAACCATATTGAGAATCACTAATGATATGAAACCATGTAGTGTTCTCTCTGTGGGTCGGTCCAATATATGTTCTCTAACATATATCTATTTATCCAATTTGATAACTAATATCTATGATCAATAAAATGTGATCATCAATCAGAACACATACTAGCCTTAATTCATTATTGTTCCACAAATAATGATCAATCAGGGACATTGTAGAATAGCATTATAATGCTTATGGTTTTACTATAAAGCCACATACTTGATGCCATAAGCCTAATACTTTTCATGGAATGTAAATAACATTACATAAACAATATACATGCATATGTAAAAGAATACCTCATAATATATTATTAACAAGTCAGAATGTCAGTACAAAAGTCACATATATGTCCATTGGCCTAGGGCACACTACTAACATTTATAGCTGAAGGTGCCTCCATCTTAAGACCCCTGCATTCAATGGTGAAGACTATCATTATTGGAAGGACAAGATGCATCTCTTTATAGAATCCACTCACATTGATCTTTGGGATATTATTGAAAGTGGTCTATATGTTCCAACAGACTACGAAGGGAAAAGCATCTCTCGTGAACGATGGTCGGTCGATCAGAAAACTCGTGTTCAATTAAACTTAAAGGCCAAGTTCTTTTTAAGATGTGCTCTAAGCAGAAGTGAATATGATAAGGTTCATGGATGGGAATCTACAAAGGAAATGTGGGACACATTAGCAATTGCACATGAAGGCACAAACCAGGTGAAAGAATCCAAGATTGGCATTCTTATTCATTAGTATGAGTTGTTTAAAATGAAAGATGATGAGTCTATTGATCAAATGTTTGGACAATTCCAAATATTTATTAATGGACTTAAAGCTTTAGGGAGAATCTACGATAGTCAAGACCGTGTCAGAAAGATTCTCAAAAGTCTTCCAAAAAGATGGAGACCCAAAGTAACAGCAATATAAGAGGCTGAGGATTTAAGCAAGCTAAAGTTGAATGAATTGCTTGGTTCACTGAAAATTCATGAAGTAGAGCTTGATGAAGAAGATAAACCCAGAAGGGATAAATCTATGGCATTGAAGGCTAGTCAGCAGAATCAGAAGATGCAGAAAAATAAAAGTACATCTTCAAAAGCCTTAAAGATTGAAGAAATCAAGAATGACGATGCCAGTGAATCTAATCAAGATTCAAGCGAAGATGAAGATGACCGATCTTTCATTCCAAGAAAAATTAGAAGGATGTGGAAAAAGAAAAGGGAAATAAAGACTCCTCTTCCAAAAGGATTAGCAAATACAATTTGAAGAATGATAAAAGCTCTATGGTCTACTATGAGTGTAATATAACCAGGACATTAGAAGTCTAAATGCCCCTTGTTCAAAAGAAAACGAAAGAAGAATTAAGAAAACAAAAAAGGCATAATGGCAACACGGGAAGATCTGGATTCGTTTGAATTTGAATCCAATCCAAATTCATCGGAATAAGCAAATATATGTTTGGTAGCTAAAGGCGAAAGTGATGATGAGGTAATCTCTCACTTTAATGATCTTCAGCATGCTTATTTAGAATTATTAGAAGATTCACATGCTATTTTAAAACAATATAGATTGTTAAAAAAGAAGTGTGTTGAAAATTCTAAGAAAACAAAGCTATTAGAAGAAGAAAATGTCTGCTTTAAGAAACAAGTAGACAATATGAAAAAGAAAGTAACTGTAGATAGATCTGAGGAGATTAATCAATTTAAACAAAGGATTAATGGACTTTCAGCAAATTTATCAAAATTTAAAGAAAGCACACAAAGGATGAATAATATTATTGGAAGTTATAGACATCCAGATGACAATAGTGGTTTAGGATTTTCTGTAAGAAAAACTACATATAATCGTAATGCTCTTCACAATAAAAATTTTGCTCCTAATAGAGGGAAAAAGAAACAACATTTTTATTATTATTCTAATAATAATTATATGACTAACCCCAAAGGATCCAAGAAAATATGGGCACTTAAGAAGGATATAGTATATACTGCATATCTCCTTACTTGAAAAAAGCAAACACCATCAATGGTACTTGAACAGTGGCTGCTCGTGATGCATGATGGGTAGAAGGTCTATGTTCCTAGACCTCCAAGTTAAGCATGGAGGGTCAGTAACTTTTGGAGACAACTAGCAGGGCAAAATTATTAGGATCGGCAAAATTAGTAAAGATTCCTTATCATCTATTGATAATGCTCTGCTAATTGATGGTTTAGAGAATAATCTAATCAGTATAAGTCAGTTATGTGATTATGGTTTTGAAATATCCTTTAATGAAAATTCTTGTTTAGTTAAAAACATGGACGGTCCATATTCTTTTCTGCCAAGAGACAAAACAATCTTTATGAAATTAACTCAGACGACTTAAAAAGTTAAAATATTTCTTGTCTTATATCAAAAGATGACGAAAAACTAATTTGGCACAAAAAGCTAGGGCATGTTAGCTTTAAACATATTTCCAAAATAGTTAGACATGATTTAGTAAGAGGTTTACCAAAAATAAGTTTTAATGAAGAATTATTTTGTGAGAGTTGTCAGAAAGGAAAATAAGTTAAAGCATATTTTTCATCTAAGAACATTGTAACTTCGTCTAGACCACTAGAGCTGTTACATAAAGACTTGTTTAGACCTACTATAATAGTAAGTCTTGGTGGAAAGAAGTATGGTCTTGTAATTATTGGTGACTTTACTAGATTTTGTTGAATATTGCTTTTATCTTATAAAGATGGATCTTTTAAATGCTTTAAAGTTTTATCCAAAAAGTTACAAAATGAAAAAGGAATTTCTATTGCTGATATTCGAAGTGATCATGGTGGAGAATTTGAAAACGAAATATTTAGAATGTTTTATGAACAGAATGGAATTTTCCATAATTTCTCTGCTCTTAGAACTCCTCAACAAAATGGAGTTGTAGAGAGAAAGAATAGGACGATTCAAGAAATGGCAAGGACTATGCTATATGAAATGAATCTTCTTAAGTACTTATGAGCAGAAGTTGTAAATATAGCTTGTTATATTCAAAATAGAGTATTTTTGCGACCTATTTTAAATAAAACTCCATAAGAGTTATGGAAGGGAAGAAAGCCAAATATTTCTTACTTTCATCCTTTTGGTTAAAAATGCACTATTTTGAATACAAAAGAAAATTTGGATAAATTCGATTCTAAGATCAATTCAAGAATTTTTTTAGGTTATTCTATTAGTTCTAAAGCTTATAGAGTATATAATCTTGTTTTTAAATCTGTTGAAGAATCTATGTATGTAAAATTGATGATGATTCTCATCTAGATAGGAGAGACGATTCTGATATTGAAACTTTACCTACTCCCTTAAACAGTAACCCAGACGATTAACCATCAGACGATCCTTTTGATAAAGTAGTAGATGTTTTTGAAAATATTAGTTTAAGAAAAGATTAGAGATATAAATCTTCTCACCTAGAAAACTTGATTATAGGAGAAACATTAAAAAAGAGTGAGAACTAGATCTTTGTTTAGGAGAGAGGCCAATGTAGCTTTTGTTTCTGGATTAGAACCTAAGAAAATTGATGAAGCTCTTCAAGGTGAAGCTTGGATTTTAGCAATGCAAGAGGAGTTAAATCAATTTACTAGGAATAAAGTCTGGTATCTAGTACCTAAATCATCCAATAAATCTATCATAGGAACTAGATGGGATTTAAAGAATAAACTAGACGAATCAGGAAAGGTGTCTTGTAACAAAGCTAGATTAGTAGCTTAAGGTTATAATCAACAAGAAGGAATAAATTATAATGAAATATATGTTCCTGTAGCTAGATTAGAAGCTATTAGGATCTTAATTGCATAAGCTATTTTCATGATATAAAACTGTCTCAAATGGATGTGAAAAGTGCCTTTTTGAATGGTTTTATAGATGAAGAATTTTATATTAAACAACCTCTTAGTTTTGGAGTCATTGGTAAACAAGATCATGTGTATAAACTTCATAAAGCTTTGTATGGATTAAAACAAGCACCTCGTTCGTGGTATGATCGTCTCAGTTCTTTTTTAATTAAAAATGACTTTATTTGAGGTTAAGTGAATAAGACTTTTTTTCAGAAAAGTATAAAAAATGATTTTATTATTGTGCAAATATATGTAGACGATATCATTTTTGGTGCAACTTCTAAAAAGTTATGTTCAAATTTTGAATTTCTTATGAAAAGTGAATTTGAAATGAGTATGATGGGTGAATTAAAGTTCTTTCTTGGCTTACATATTAAACAAGCTGAATACATATCAGCCACAAGTTATTGTTCACAAATACTATGGACAAAGTATCAATTAGAAGATTATTCTATACAAAAAGATCAAATTCCAATCTTCTGTGACAACACAAGTGCTAACAACCTCTCAAAGAATCCAATTCAACACTCAAGGGAAAAGCATATTGAAGTTAGACATCATTTTATAAGAGACTATATACAGAGAAGAATCATTAATCTACAATTTGTTGAGAAGAATCAACAATGGACAAATATCTTCACCAAACCCTTAAGTGAAGATAGATTAAAGGAAATCAGATGAAATCTGAATATGGTAATGTTAAATGACCATTCGTATGAAACTCCATGACCCAGATGATACACCCTAATGAAGCAGAAAAATCGTAAGTTCTTAAGAATGGATAGTAATGGCAACTTTCACTTGGTAGTATCAATCTTATGATTAGCTGTGGACCAGTCATAGACATTACAAATGGTAACTTTTCAAGAGCGTTCATAAAAAGAAATTCTCTAATATCTAAAACAATCTACATTCTAGAATTCTCTTAGTAATTGACTTGCTTCAAGGTTGCTCTCAACAAAGATGATATAATCTTTTGTTCATTAAATCTTTCTCATTTCATTTCATATCTCTCTTTCAATAACTTCTACATACTAACCTCACTTCTTTAAGCAAAATACATCTATGTTTAGTGTTTATTCATTACAGATTAGAAGAATGTCAAAATCTCTTGTTTATGGGAGCTCATCAATTTCTCCTCTCTAAATGATGATCGAATGGATATCGAAATCGAGATTAAAGTAGCTGGTTCGGAAAATTTCTTCAAATTATGAGATCTAGTGTATCCAAATGAAGTATATGAGTTTTGAAAGAATGCAAAGGTGGTAGATGACACCTTGATATCAGAGGTAGATAGGTTGTCGGTGATATTCACACAAGATTCCATTGTGAAGGCTATTGAGTGTCCAAATGAAGGAGCAAAACTGTTTAACAATACAAAGTGGATTGCTCAAAGTCTATTGTGAGGGCTACTAAATGTCCAAATGAAGGAGCAAAACTGCTTAATAATACAAAGTGGATTGTTCATAATGAAGACAACACCAATCGACAACTATATGGATCGAGTAATCTAGGAGTCAAAAAGTCTTTAAACCTAATTCTAAAGGCTAGGGTTCTTCACTCAATTCTTCTTTGCTGTGTTCTACCAAGAGCGGGATCAAAGGATTTGGTGACAATGAACGATGAACATTGTCTATTTCATCTTCTCACACACCAATTTATTAATCTTCCATTCTTGATTCTAAAATACATGATAAAGGCTAAGGAGGGTTATAATTAGAAGAGTGGTTCGTTACCTTATGGTATGCTATTGACAAGATTCTTCAAAGAATCTGGAATACTACTTGATAGAGGAAATAGAGTAAAGCTGAATATTAAGAATGTTATCAATGCCACTACTATTCGCAAAATGGGGATTAAGACTGAAGTTGAAACAGATAAAGATTTCACGCCTAAAGCACAGTCTAAGGGGGAGCTTTTAATTTGAAAAAGTAGGAAAGAAAATGTTTAATCTAGAATACAAGCAAAACCTCAGTGGTCCAGAAGAATCTTAGCAGAAGTAAAACATGAACAATCATCTTATAAGCCACTACAAGCCAAGACGATTCCTAAAAGGAATGAAAGTTCAAGTCAACAACCAACTCATAAAGTGCCTTTAAAGAGGAAGGCTGATATGCTCCAATCAGAAAAACCTGAGAAGTCAAGAAGGTCACCAAGACTGATGACCTTACGATAATAAGAATAAAAAAGGCAAAAAAACTCTGATTCTTGGTCAAGGTTTTGAAAATGCAACGGAACAACAAAAATAACAATAGCAGCCTACCAAAGCAATTGTCTTTATCCCTCAGACTCAATCAGAACAACCCTATGGAGAGATAGAGATAAAAAGGAAATTAGGATTTGAGCAGAAGAAGTCTCAACAACAACTCTCTTCCAAGTTAGCAGAAGAACTAAAAAAGGCAAAACCAACTCAGAAAAGGAAGGTTTCATCATCTGATGTTCAACAAAAAACTCAGACTATGGAAGCGAAGCAAGTTACTTATAATCCCCCACAACCAATGAAGAAAGAAGACTTGATGAAGATAATAGAAGAATCAATGCCTGATCATAACAGAGGTTTGGTGATCATAAGAGAACCTTCTATACAGAAAGTTATGGTTCAAGTTGAACCTGTAATAGTAAGCTATCATACGATACATTTTCTAAGCCCTAAAGAAAGAAGATTGTATGGTATTCTATGAGATGAAAAAGTAGAACCATATCCATTGAAGATGACGAAGAATCCTTACACTATCTACCTAGTGAGAAATAGAACAACAATAAAGATTGGACCAGATGTACAACCAAGATGTCCAATATTGGCACACAAAAAAGATAAAGGAAAGAAGAAGAAATTCTCTGAGAGACAAGAAGATGATCTCAGGGAAGAAGAAATTCAAGTGGCAATGAAGAATATAGACGATGTATGTCGCGTAGCTCAACCTATAAGCGTCTATATTTCACACCACATATCAAGGCCATCAGGAAGTAACTTTGACGCACCTACTCAAGATGAAAGTTTCAAGGTAGTTGGGATAATTTCAGAAGGAAGGTACAAAAGTATCACCATTGAAGGTATCAATTTCTACTTAAAAACCTTTGTACATCTACTTAATCATTTTAAACCCTTAGGTTTCATTCCTTCAGTCAAAGATATTCTACAATTTCTAGGAAAACCAATTTTCAAACTACCCAAACCTAATGATCTTGACATTCTTTACTAATCAATTACCCTCTATCACAATAATTGAATTAGACGACTCAATTAGAAAACCATATGTCTCTGAGTATCTTCGTCCACTAAGTGAAAATCTACAAGATCCTACTGTTAATTCGAAGCTCTTGAAGAATTTCATCAATTGGACTGAAGCTAGTCAAAAGCAGAAGGAAGTTCAAGAAGGCTTAGCCAAACATATTGAAGAAATAGATCCTAAGGTTGATGAACTAAGAGACTCAGTGGGTGATCTTCATGGGGAAGTAGAACTTCATAGAAGAAGAAATTTTAGTTGCGATGAAGAATATAGACGATGTATGCCATGCAGCTCAACCTGTAGGTGTCTATATATCACATCACATATCAAGGGCATCAAGAAGTAACTTTGGCACATCTACTATAGATGAAAGTTTTAAGGTAGTTAGGACAATATAAAAAAAAAAGATATAAAAGTATTACAATTGAAGGTATCAATTTTTACTTAGAAACCCTTCTGCATTTACTTATTCATTTCAAATCCATAGGTTTCATTCCTTTAGTCAAAAATATCTTACACCTTCTAAGGAAACTAATTTACAAACTACCCAAACCAGGTGATCTTGACATCCCTCACCAAGCACAACCTTTCCAATTACACTCCATCAAAATTGTTGAATTAGACGATTCATTTGGACAACTGTCTGTCTCTGAGTATCTTTATCCACTTAGTGAAAAGTTATGATATTTTACTTTTAATTTAGAGCTCTTGAAGAATTTCATCAAATGGACTGAAGCTAATCACAAGCAGAAGCAAGTTCAGGAAGCCTTAGCTAAACATATTGAAAAACTTGATATTAAGGTTGATGAACTAGGAGATGCAGTGGGTGATCTTCATGAGGAAATAACACTTCTACCTGTTTCTACTGAACAAGACCTCAAGACGATCCGTTCTGATATTCAATATATGTTTTTTGAAAATTTGAAGCATCTAAAGTGATATTCTTTTTGATTAATAACAAATTGGGGGAGAATAGTGGAAAAAAAGAAGAATTTTTTTTTTGAAAAATTGTTATGCATATTGTATGTCTTGCATTAATCGTCTGAATAAATATATCGTTTGTCTAAATATTATTTTTTTGAATATTATTGTTGTTCGCTTTAAAATTTCTTTTATCTTCTAATATTATGATTATTTTTTATCTTCAAAAAGGGGGAGATTGTTAAGTCAAGAAGGCTTCACTTCTTCTATTGATTTTGATGAAAGTCAAATAATAATAATAGAAGTGTGTGAACTATTTTGATGAGTTTATTAAGTGCACAGATACAAAGACATAAGACTATGCATAGTCGTAAGACGATGCAAATTCATAAGATGATGCACAGTCGTAAGACAATGCATAGACATAAGACGATGCAAAGACATGAGATGATGCACAATTGTCAAATGATGTAAAGTCATAAGAAGATGCGTAGACATAACACGATGCACAGACATAAGAGGATGAAAAGTCATAAGACGATGCATAGTCGTAAGACGATGCGAAGTGATAAGAGGATGCGCAAATATAAGAGGATGTGAAGTCATAAGACAATGCACAGATATAAGATGATGCGAAGTCATAAGATGATACGTAGACACAAGACGATATGAAGATACAAGACGATGCATACAAATCAAATCAAGATCATATAATCAACAATGACAGTTAGTTAGTTGGAGGTGGTTACAAGACTTAACTAACAATAGATCTCTGAAGATTCCACAAGTGGTTTTTTTCAAGAAGACCATTGGCGAATTAGACTATAAATATCAGTGTGGTCGTAGACAAAATAACTTTTAGTAATCCTTTACTATGCAAAAATATCCTAAGTGAAAAGAAGAATGATAGAGATTAAGAACACCTACAACGTGAATTTAGAAAAGCTCAAATAATATCTTTTCTAGTGAAAAAAAAGGCTAAAGAATACTTTGTGAAAGAGACCTGAAGAGGCTCTGAAAGAGTAGAAATAATACATATAAAATTGAAGAGATAGTGAAATCTCAGATAAACTCTGAGGACTGCACGTAGCCCAATGGTTAAGGGTAAACCAGCATAAATCACAGACACATATTCTTTAACCCTTATCTCTTTAATTTTTGTAGTTAGAAGAAAAACATACTATTTCCACTATTGCATTTCTCAAACAAATTAAGTGCATTGTTTTGTAATCATTTGAGTTTTCTAGAAAATCAAGAAGTTTATAAAGATAACTATCTTAGACAATTTTACATAATTCAACCCCACTTTTTTGTATTTTACATATTATAAGTGATTTACTTTAAAGGTCATTAATTTTGGTGACCTTTTTGACTTCTCGGGTCTTTTTGATTGGAGCATCTCAGCCTTCCTTTTTAAAGACATTTTGTGAGTTAGTTGTTGAACCTTACTTTCCTTCCTTTTAGTAATCATCTTAGCTTGTATTAGCTTATCACACGATTATTCAACCTTTACCTTACTGAGATTCTTCCGGACGATCGAGGTTTTGCTTGTATCTCAGACGGAACATCTTCTTTCTTGCTTCGATTGATTGAAAGCTCCCACTTATACTATGCTTTCGGAGTGAAATCTTTATCTGCTTCAGCTTCTATCTTGATCCCCATTTTATGATTAGCAGAGGCATTGATAACATTCTTAATATTCAGCTTTACTCTGTTTCCTCTATCAAGTAGGATTCCAGATTCTTTAAAGAATCTTGTTAATAGCATACCCTAAGATAAAGAACTACTCTTCAGATTATAATCCTCCCTAGCCTTTATCATGTAGTTAATAATCAAGAACAGAAGATTAATAGATTGGGGTGTGAGTAGATGAAATAGACAATGTTCATCATTCATTGCCCCCAAGTCCTTCGATCCTGCTCTTGGTAGAATACTGTGAAGAAGAAGTGTATGAAGAACCCTAGCCTCCGGAATTAGGTTTGAAGACTTCTTTACTCCTGGATTACTCGTTCCATATAGTTGTTGATTAAATGTGACTTCATTTATATAACTTTGAGCAATCCACTTTATAATGTTGAACAATTTTCCTCCTTCATTTGGACACTTAATAGCCTTCATAATGGAATCTTGTGTGACTATCACTGACAACCTATCTACCATTGATACCAAGGTGTTATTTACCACCTGTGCATTCTTCCAGAACTCATATATTTCATTTGGATACATTGGTTCTTAAATATTGAAGAATTTTTCCCATCGAGCTGCTTTGATCTCAGGTTCGATATCCATTCGATCATTCTTTAAATAAGTGAAATCGACTAGTCTCCCATAGATAAGAGATTTCAACATTTTTCTAATATGTAACAAATAAACACTAAACACAGAAATGTATTTCACTTAAAGAAGTGAGGTTAGTATATAGAAGATATTGACAGAGACATATGAAATGAAAATGAGAAGGATTTGATGTTAAGAATAGAAGATTGGATCGTCTTTGTTGAGAGCACTTCGAACAAATCGGTTACTAAGTTATTAGGAAAATTCTAGAATGTAGAGTTTTGTAGATTTTGGGATGATTTCTTTTTACAAACACTCTTGAAAAGTTACTATTTGTTACTTTTGCATTTGATCCAGAGGTAATCATAAAATGGATACTATCGTGAAAATTACCGTTACTATTCAGTCTAAAAACTTACAACTTTTCTGCTTCTTCAGGATGAATCATCTGGATCATGGAGTTTCAGACGAATGGTCATTTAACATTAACATGCTCAGGTTTCATCTGATTTCCTTGAATTTTTCTTCACTTAAAGGTTTGGTGAAGATATCTACCCATTGTTGATTCGTCTCAACAAATTGTAGAGTTATGATCCTCTCTGTACATAGTCTCTTATAAAATGATGTCTAACTTCAATATGATTTGCCCCTGAGTGTTGTGTTGGATTCTTTGAGAGATTGATAGCACTTGTGTTGTCACAAAAGATTGGAATTTAATCTTCTTGGATAGAATAATCCTCTAACATATACTTTATCCATAACATTTGTAAACAACAACTTGCATTTGACATGTATTCAACCTCTGTAGTAGATAGAGCAATTGAACTTTGCCTCTTGCTTGACTAAGAAATTAGACTATCACCAAGAAAGCCACAACCTCTGCTTGTACTCTTTCTATCAATCCTATCTCCAGCATAATCCGCATCATAATAGCCAATTAACCTGAAATCTTTACCTTTCTCATACATTAAGTAAAGATCAGTAGAACTTGCCAAGTATCTCAATATTCTTTTAACAGCAATATAATGAGATTCTCTAGGATCTACTTAAAATCTTGCACACAAACAAACATTAAACATTATATCAGGTCTACTTGCAGTTAGGTAAAGCAAAGAACAAATAATTCCTCTAAAAGAGTTTGATCAATCTTCTTACTAGCTTCATCCTTAGATAAGATGATTGAAGGATGCATAAGAGTTGACACTGGTTTAACATTTTCCATTTTACATTTGACTAAAAGTTCTTTGATATACTTTTGTTAATGAATAATAATCTTCTCATTAGTTTGTTTAATTTGTAAACCAAGAAAGAACTTTAATTCACCCATCATACTCATTTCAAATTCACTTTTCATAAGAATCTCAAAACTTGAACAAAACTTTTTAGAAGTTGCACCAAAAATGATTTCGTCTGCATATATTTTCACAACAATAAAATTACTTTTAATACTTTTCCAAAATAAAGTTTTATCAACTTGACCTCTAATAAAGTTATTTTTAATAAAAAAAGAACTCTGATGATCATACTATGCACGAGGTGCTTGTTTCAATCCATAGAAAGCTTTATGAAGTTTATATATATAATCTGGTTTATCAATGTCTTCAAAACCAAGGGGTTGTTCTACATAAACTTCTTCATCTATAAAACCATTTAAAAAAATTAGTTTTCACAACCATTTGAAACAGTTTTATCATGAAAAACAACATATGCAAGTAAAATCCTAATAGCTTCTAATCTTACTACAGGAGCATATGTTTTATTGTAGTCTATTCCTTCTTGTTGATTATAGCCTTGAGCTACTAATCAAGCTTTGTTATAGGATACCTTTCCTGATTTGTCTAGTTTATTCTAGAATACCTATCTAGTTCCTATAATAGATTTATTGGATGGTTTAGGGACTAGAGACTAAACTTTATTCCTAGTAAATTGTTTTAACTACTCTTGTATAGCTAAAATCTAAGCTTCTTTTTGAAGAACTTCATCAATTTTCTTAGGTTCTAATTCAGAAATAAAAGCTACATTGGCCTCTCTCCTAAACTTAGATCTAGTTCTCGCTCCTTCTAATGCTTCTCCTATATTCAAGTTTTCTGGGTGAGAAGATTTGTATCCCCAGTCTTTTCTCAAGCAAATATTTTCAGAAATTTCTACTACTTTATTAGATGGATCATTTGATGGTGAATCATCTAGGTTACTAATTAAGGGAGCAGATAGAGTTTCATCATCAGAATCGTCTCTTTTACCTAGATGAGAATCATCATCAAACTTTACATGCATTAATTCTTCAACATATTTAGAAACAAGACTATAGACTTTACAAGCTTTATAACTAATAGAATAACCTAGAAAAATTCCTGAATTGATCTTAGAATCGAATTTATCCAAATTTTCTTTTGTATTCAAAATAGTGAATTTGTAACCAAAAGGATGAAAGTAAGAAATATTTGGCTTTCTTCCCTTCCATAACCCATATGGAGTTTTATTTAAAATAGGTTGCAGAAATATTCTATTTTAAATATAACAAGCTGTACTTACAACTTTTTCTTAGAAGTACTTAGGAAGATTCATTTGTCATGGCATAGTCCTGGGCATTTCCTGAATCGTTATGTTCTTTCTTTATACAACTCCATTTTGTTGAGGAGTTCTAGGAGCAGAGAAATTATGGAAAATTTCATTCTTTACACAAAACATTTTGAATTTTTCACTTTCAAATTCTTCATTATGATCACCCCTAATTCCAGCAATAGAAATTTCTTTTTCATTTTGTAACTTTTTGGATAAAACTTTAAAGCATTTAAGAGATTCATCTTTGTGAGATAAAAACAATATCCAACAAGACCTAATAAAGTCATCAATAATTACAAGACCATACTTCTTTCCACCAAGACTTACTGTTCTAGTTGGATCAAACAAATCTATATGTAACAGTTCTAGAGGTCTAGATGAAGTTACAATATTCTTATACGAAAAAGATGTTTTAACTTGTTTTCCTTTTTTGACATCTCTCACAAAAGAAATCTTTTTTAAAACTTGTCTTTGGTAAACTCTTACCAAATCATGTCTAACTAATTTGGAAGTATGTTTAAAGCTAACATGACCAAGCTTTTTGTGCCAAATCATTTTTTCATCATCTTTTGATATAAGACGTGAAATATTTTGACTTTTCAAATTATCTAAGATTGTTTTGTCTCTTGGTAGAAAAGAATATGGACCCGCCCTTGTTTTTAACTAAACAAGAATTTTGATTAAAGGATACTTTAAAACCAGAATCACATAAGTGACTTATACTGATTAGATTATGCTTTAAACCATCAACTAGTAGAACATTATCAATAGATGAAAATGAATCTTTACCAATTTTGTCAATCTGAATTATTTTGTCCTGCTGGTTATCTCTAAAAGTTACTGATCCTCCTTGCTTATGTTGGAGGTCTAGGAACATAGACCTTCTGCCTATCATTTGTCATGAGCAGCGACTATCCAAGTTCCATTGATGGTGGCTACTTCTTCTAAGTAAGGAGATCTGCAGTATATAATATGTCCTTCTTAGGTACCCATATTTTCTTGGGTCTTTTAAGGTTAGTCATATAATTATTCTTTGAATAATAATAAGAGTACTGTTTCTTTTTGTCTATAAGGAACAAAATTCCCATTATGAATAGAATTTCTACCAGAAAAGCCTAAATCACTTTTGTCATCTGGATGTCTATAGCTTCCAATCATATCATTCATCCTTTCCATACTTTCTGTAAATTTCGATAAATCTGCTGAAAGAATACTAATCCTTTGTTTTAGTTGATTAATCTCCTCAGATCTATCTACAGTTACTTTCTTTTTCACATCATCTACTTGTTTCTTAAGGCAGATGTTTTCTTCTTCTGAGAGTTTTGTGTTCTTAGAATTTTCAACAAATTTCTCTTTTAATAACTTATATTGTTTTAGAATAGCATGAGAATCTTCTAACAATTCTAAATTGGCATACTGAAGATCATTAAAGTCAGAGATTACCTCATCATCGCTTTCCCCTTTAGCTACTAAGCATATATTTGCTTATTCTGAAGTTTCTAAGTTTTCAGATTCAGACCAATCCAAATCTTCCCATGTTTCCATCATGCTCTTTTTTTTTTCTTGACTCTTCTTTTGTTTTCTTTTAAGCAAAGGACACTTAGACTTCTAATGTTTAGTTTTGTTACACTCATAGTAGATGATAGAGCTTTTCTCATTCGTCAAATCATCTTTGCTATTCTTTTTGAAAGAAAAGTCTTTATTTCCCTTTGTTTTCTTTTTGCACCTCCTTCTAATTTTTCTTTAAATGAAGGATAGCTCATCTTCATCTTCATTTGAATCTTGATCTAATTCATTGGCATCATCAATCTTGATTTCATTAATCTTTAATGTGTTTGAAGATGTGCTTTTATTTTTCTGTATCTTCTGATTCTTCTGACTAGCTTTCAATGCAATAGATTTATCCCTTCTAGGTTTATCTTTTGCATCAAGCTCTACTTCATGGATTTTCAGTGAATCAAGGAATTCGTCTAGCTTCATTTTGCTTAAATCCTTGGCCTCTTATATTGCTTTTACTTTAGGTCTCCATCTTTTTGGAAGACTTCTGAGAATCTTTTTGACATGGTTTTGACTGTCATAGATTCTCCCTAGAGCATTAAGTCTATTAATAATTGTTTGGAATTGTCCAAACATCTGATCGATAGTCTCATCATCTTTTATTTTGAGCAGCTCATACTGATGAACAAGAATACCTATCTTGGATTCTTTCTCCTAGTTTGTGCCTTCACGTGCAATGGATAATGTGTCCCATATTTCCTTTTACTTAGAGCACAACTTAAAAAGAACTTGGCCTTTGATTTTAATTGAATGCCAGCTTTTTAATCAGTTGACCATTGGTCACGAGAGATGCTTTTCCCTTCGTAGTTTGTTGGAATATATGGACCATTTTCAATTATATCTGAAAGATTAATGTGTAGATTCTATGAAGAGCCACATCCTCTCCTTCCAATAATGATAGTCTTCACTATTGAATGCAGGAGGTCTTGTGACTGAGGCATCGTCAGCTATAAAAACATATGATTCAGCCATGGATCTTTTACCTCACTTTGTAACATTATTTTTTGGAAACTCGTGCTCTGATACCAACTAAAGTAAATCACTTGTTAATATAGAAATCACGTGTAATATATAAAATACACAAGAAGGGGGTTTGAATTGTGTTAAATTGTCTAAGATAGTAATCTTTAAAAATCTTCTTGATTTTCTTGAAAAATTTAGATGATTACAAAACAACACACTTAATTCATTTGAGTAATGCAATAGTAGAAATAATATCTATTCTTCTAACAACAAGAAATTAAAGAGATAAGGGTTCGAGAATATGACACCTTGATTTATACTGGTTCACCCTTAACCTTTAGGCTATATCTAGTTGTTGGGCCCCGATTCATTTTAGGTTTATTTAATTTACTATTGAGGTTTATTTTGCTTAATTTTCCTTTTAGAATTAATTTGGGATTTTAGTGCTTAAGTGCATGAAATTAAAAG
>JAOSBN010000009.1:7070890-7087047 GCA_027563595.1 Erythroxylum suave
ATCACATTTCAACATAACAATTTAATAGATGTTTTTGTTAATCATCTAAGATTTTTCTAAAATAGGCATAAGCTGAACTAGTCCAACTTTCTTTTACCTCTTAATTTTTTTTTGTTAACACACAAAACATGTTTGATAATATGACACATAGAATGTAGCTATACAATTGTTCTATACAAAAGAGTCAACATCTATTCCCATCTAGAAAGTTTATATGGATCATAAGACTCTCATAAGTTATTCACAAAAATTTAAGATAAAACTTGTGAGTGTAATTACATTTTGGACATTTTTAAAGATAATTTGCAAAATTTTCAAGTTCAAAGTAAGATGGTTTTAGTTATTAGTTTAAGGAATGTATTGTAGAAGTGAAATTTTTGTTGAATGTGTATAAGTCTATGATTTGAATTAAGGTTTAAAATAAAAAGAGCATCTAGAGTGGGTTCTAAGATTTTAAAATGGAGAAAATACCTAAAGTTCGGTTATAAGATGCAAAATGCTGATAAAATTTCAAGGTGAATCTTAGGGATTAAAATGAAGATATAATTCCTAGAATGAGTCTTAAGACTTTTAATAAGGATAAAATGCCTATAATGAGCCTTAGGACTTAAAATGGTGATAAAATTCCTATAACGAGTCTTAGGGGATTGAATGAAGATAAAATGATGACAATGAGTCTTAGGAATTGAAATAAAGACAAAGTATATAAAACTAGTTTTAGAGCTTGAAATGAAGATAAAATGTTTAGAATGAATCTTCGTGCTAAAATGAAGGTTAAATACTTAACGTCTTAGAGCTTGGAATGGAAATGAAATACTTAAATGTGCAATTCATTCACAACAATTCGACAGCAATTGGTGAGTTTGTCATTGTGATTACTGAGTTTGTCAATGGACATACGGGAAGCTTATAAAAACAGAAAAATTACCACAACAATTAGCAGCAATTCTCAATCCATTCAATCAACAATCACCAATTCTCAATCCATTTCCATTTAATCAATTCTCAAATCCCAATCCATCAACAATCACCAATTCAACAATCAACAATTGGGTTATGGTCAAAACAATCACCGCACCAATCATTCACACCAATTCATTCAACAATCACCTACCTTCACTGAAAACACAGGAAATGCGACGATGCGATGCCACTTGTGACGGAGGACAGCGACTGGGTCATGGAGGGAGAGGGAATTTGGATAATGGTTGGGTCACGAATCAAGATGAGATGAGTGGCGGGTGGGATGGAGAAATGAGTCTAAGAGTGACGACTGAAGACGAGAGCTGGAGGTGGAGGGAGACCTAGAGAGTTGGAGGTAGGAGTGGAGAGGAAAGGTCGGAACTCGAAAGGGACTCGAGGGAGGGGGCGAAGAGTCAAAGACGAAGGGTGGGAGGTGTACTAAGTCTGGGAGGTTTTGTTTCTTCAAAGAGTAGAAAATGACGTCATTTTCTCTTTCACTTCTAAATCTTTTACCAATGACAAAACGACGTCATTTTACATTTAACACAAAACGACGCCGTTTTGTCACTGGTAAAAGATTACTCTCTCCCTTATATGATGTCATTTTATAATAATAAAATGAAGTTGTATAAGGGTCAAGGACCAATGTTCACTATACGGGCTGCGCGTGGCCCATGTTCCATGGGCCATGGCTTGGCCCGTCCATTCACGAGCCAATTTTTCTTAACTTGTGGCTGGGCCGATTTGATCGGGCCAACCCCGTTGACTTCTAGACGGGTCGGGTTGGGCCAATATTGCCATTCCTAATAACAAAACTCCGTGAATCTTCCATTGAGTCCAACAGTTTGTCTTGTGCGAAGGTGAGTTACTCTCTTTCTTCCTTAATCACCTTCGTCTCCTCTGCTTATTCCGCTTCACTAATAGAGACTTTCATTGCTTCTTCCAATTCTATGTCTATTGTCATCTATTCTTTGTCCTCTTTTTCTTCAGAAGATTTGAATACATCAATTATCCTAAATGAGTGACTAACCATTGGATTCTTAACTATCATTTATATTAATTGTCACGTGATCAGCATTGATCCGAAGGATAGGGTTCTGTTCATAGACACCTACCCTAGATTTTTTTTATGTCCCCATATGGTATATCAAGAACTGGTGGATAATAGAGAGGGTTAGCTTTATTTTCTTCATCCTCTTCTTTGATTTCTTGGTCTTCTCTAAGGTTAGGTTTAGCTTGATTTCTCGCTGGTTCTTCTAGCTCTACCCCATTCTAAGTGTGATAGCCTGATATGGCTCCATTGAATTCACTTTCATACTGAGCAGACAATTTTCCACACTTTGTTTACAAAATTCCCTAAAAAGCTGACCTATTCAAAACCTCGAGATTGTGAATAGAAAAGGCATGCTCTTCAGTTACTTGTTCAAACTTCTTTTCCATTCTCTTCTGGTTCTCTTCCACATCTATGAGCTTATCCATGATTTTGACTAGCTTTGACTTTCATGAACTGGATTTGTCATGTTTAAATTCAACTAGATCTTGATGTCCCATGTGAGTACTTGCATTGTTGGACTAATAGAAATCTGGGTGGTTCTGCCACCTCGAATTGTACAGGTTTAGATAAGGATGATGATTTCCCCAACCGAAATAGGGCTCGTTAAACTCTGCAAATGTCCTTTGCTCCCTATAATATACATCCTCCATGCTTGTTATTTTTATCTCTTTTTAACATTTCAACTCTTCAGATGTCTCATTCTCACTCCAAAATGTCTCGATGCGTCTCTACTTTATGCCCCAATCTCCTTCTCTATTATTTTTATTTTTATTTTTAAAGACAAAACAATAGTGAAAAGCTTTGGACTAAAGAACTAAACTAATTGCCTCCCTGGTAATGAAGTCAAAAACATGATCGACAGTTTATGTATGACAAATTTTAATATTTAAAACCTCGATATTTTTGCAAGTACACGGGTCGTTCGCGTAGTGCTTAAGGTATCGTTCCCACGAGGAGGGTAATTTAATCGTAAAATCTAAGGCTTGACTAAATTTCACTATAAATCAAAATAAACAACTAATGTAGAAATTTAACCAATCAAATAATCAATATGAAGAATTGAATTCATAAAATATAAACAGACAACAATTTTGCACAACCTAATCAAGAATCAACCTAGAAGTTAACAATTGAGAGAAAGGGGGTTTTAATCCGAATTTAATGAATATCTAATTGATTATGGAATCACTGAATTACCGAGTCTAGATGGTCCTAGGGTGGATTACTATCTCTCGAGTTATAATCTTTAACCCTAATTTTTAATCCCTAGTTTAAATTATGGAATTGTAATATCTCGATTTCCAATTTACCTAAAACCTAAATTAGTTTTGAATTTATCTATTATCCTACCGGAAACCTATGCTCGATCTCTCGTTACACGATTTTACCGGTTTGATTCAATTCTTATCTATTAAACTACCTAACTCTTGTTAGCCCAATTTAATGATATTCATTTAACTCACCCTCTCACTTTATTACCGAATTATTAAGCACAAAAATTGAATCACGAATAACTCAATAAAAACATAATAAATTGAACTTCATTAATCTCAAAGATTAAAATCCCGAAGGCGAGTTTAGACAAAATCAACATTCAAAAACACCTATTCTCAACAACTATCCCAATTCTATACATCAATAAAAATTGAAATAAAAATTGAAAATACCATTGGAATGGATTAGTGGAGGGAGCGATGGCGAGAAACCACCTGTTCTGGGAATTACTTAGCATTAAGCTTCTTCTCCATGTCTCTCTCCCTTCGTCTCCTTTTTTCAAATCTCTTGATATGCTCTCTAGGGTTTCAGAATTGAATGATGCAAAAAAGCTGCTATGCTATTCTTTGATGTTCTATTTATATCCTTGAAGCCTTAGGGTTGATTTAGGGTCAAAATGGTCCAAAAAGTCTCTCAAAAATTGACATTTTTAGTAGTTTTCATGTCTACTTGATGCAGGTCACGATTGTGGCCAGTACCTAGCCCTCTCTGTCACAATCGTGGCCTAAAATGCATAATCGTGGCCTGGTTCAAAGCCCTCTATCACGATCTTGGCCTGGGTTTTATTAACTCGCCTCTTTTTGTTACGATTGTGGCCTGTTGTGCCCCGATTGTGGGCTATAGTTTTAGCCTGAAACTCTTCGAAACTTCTCTGTTCTTTGCCGTTTACCCTGAAACACTAACAAACACATCAAGCCACCTTAAAAACATAACATTTAAGCTCAAAGACTCATGCTAACGCATAAAAACAATTAAACACATAAATTAACACAATAAAACCCTAAATACACACTCAACACTCAAATTAACACTAAATACATAACAAATTAAACCCTAAAACATAATGCAAATCACAACTATCAATGTACCAATAGAAAATTTCAAGTTCCTCTTTAGTTAACTTCAAATATTTTCCCATTCCAAGTGGTCTTAATTTTAAGGAGAAAACTAAAAAGCCATCATCTTGCTCAAAATCAAAGTAATGTTCTTCTCTATTAAATTGTGTCTCTACATCATTTAAGTATATATAATAAAATGTCAAGCATTCATTTGATACATAAACCTTTATAATAAAGCCTTCAGGTTAGGCTATACTCGGCATATAGTGTTTAAGAGACCCTGAAAACCTAAAAAAGTATAAAACATTAGCATTTGTTACTAAATTATACTAAAAGACAAAAAATTTAAAAGTGAATACAAATTATTTTTCAATTGGTAACATCCATTGAAATTGAAATGGTCCATAAAGTTTAGCCTTGTATAGCAAGTGAATTGCCAAATGCACCATAACATTAAAAAAAGATGGTAGGAAAACTAGTTTAAGCTTATATAGAATCAAGACTACATCTTTTTTCATTTTTTCAAGTTCTTCTAATTTCTATGTCTTACAACATAATTACTTTAAAAAAATCACATAATTGTGCCAAAGTTGCAGACACATCCTTTGGCAAATAACCAAGTATTCTAATAAAAAGTAATCATTGTAAAAGTACATGACAATTATAACTTTTCAACTTGAAAACTTTTCCCTTATTAACATTGACACAATGAGCTATATTAGAGGAATATCTATTAGGAAACTAAAGTAATTTAAGAAATTGGAAAAAGAGGTTTATTTCTCCTTTTTGGACATAGTGTAATATGCAGGAAGAATCATGTATGAGCTATCATCTATCCTTTTCAAAAGTAAATATTTTATTATATTTATGTCTTTCAAGTCTAATCTAACTTTAATCGTGTCTTTTGATTTGCAATCAGTCTCCCTCAAAGTATCAAAAATATTCTAAAAAATGTTTTTTTAAATATTCATGACATCAAGATTGTGCCTCAGTAGCAATTTCTTCCAATATGACAAATTTAAAAATATGATTTTTTATTCCAATCAACATCAAAAGAAGTTCTCTTTTACTTTCTATTACTTGGTGTTTTCCAAGTTAAACTCTTGCAAATGTGATAATTGATTAAGCACATCACCAACTGATAAGTGCAAAAACTCTTTACTGTGTTCTACTTTTCCATTAAACAATTTTCTTCTCTACTATCTATGCCCATGTTCTAAGCAATCACGATGTCCCATATGATATATTTTACTTAGTAGTCTCACTGAATGAGTTTGATGGTTACATATAGGCCGTGCCATATATCTTTTAGTAATCCATCCTAACAAATTACCATAGGCTGAAAAATCATTTATAGCCTATAAAACAACATATGCATTCTAAATTTTTCACCTTCAACAGTATCATAAATTTCTAATCTACTATCCCAGAGATGTTTTAATCATCAATTAATAGTTGCACGTATACATCGATATCCTTACTAGAAGTAATAGGTCTTAGAATAAGTAAAGGAAGCAAGAAAAAAGGCTTATTCATACACTTCTATGGTGGTAAATTGTATGGCACAAGAATTACTAACCGTATATTGTAAGAAATACTTATATTACTAAATGGATTAAATCATCAGAGGCTAACTCAAGTTGAACATTACAAAAATATTTTGTAAACCACAGAATTTTTTTATGAAAATCTTTCCATGCCTTTGAATCAGTTGGATAACACATTATCATCAATGTGTTTGTTTTTTTTCCACCTCATATCTATGGCTATTTTTGCTAACATAAAAAACCTTTGTAAACGTGGTTTAATAGGGAAATACCTCAAGATTTTTTGGGGGTATCTTTTTTCCCTTTTCCATCATCCATTTGCCACCTTGATACACCACAAATAGAACATTCATGAAGATCTTTAAAATCTTTCCAAAAGATAGCACAATCATACTTACAAGCATGAATTGATATATATCCTAATATAAGGTCCCTTAATTTTTTTTTTACTTCACAGTAATACTTGGGCAATTTGTTACCAATCAATAATGCATCATTAAGCAACTCAATCAAAATGTCAAATGATTTGTTGCTACACCTATTATATACTTTAAATTGCAATAAATTCACAATGAAAAATAGTTGTGAGAAATTAGAGCACCTTAGATATAATTCTTCTTACGCTACTTTCAATAACTTTTCAAAATTATCTTGAATAATTCTACTTGATGTATCAGGTAAAGAATTATCATTGATAGTCTCCATATAATTCCCCACATTGTCTAACATTTCTTTAATTCCATCTTCTACGTCGTCCTTATTATCGGTATCATTTATATCATGATTTTTATCTCTATAATCACCTGTATCAAGACTTCTAACATTTCTTGGTTCAAAATGTTCTCCATGATAAATCCATCAAGTATTGAATGTATCTATACCTTGGATTAGCAAGAGATTATATACAACATCTTGGCTTTTATTGTTGAAATTTAAACAGTCTATGCATGGATAATGAATTTCACATTGTAAACTCATGTGCTCTTTTATAAATTTCATAAAATTCTTCTCTCTTTTTAAGTAGTGACTGGACCATTTCTGATTTATCATCTAACTTTTGTCCATGTAGCTATATAATTATTAGAATTTGAATTATTAGAGGCTGATTGGAATATGAATGAAATTTTGATTGAGAGTAGGAATGTTAAATATAAAGTAGGGTATAGAAAAGGGTAAGGCAATATGGTTAACATCATCATAAGACAAGCCATATTACTTATAGTTTTTGGCACTTTAGAATGCATAAACTGAAAAAAAATGCATGGAACCATTATGAAGAGTGTAAGACCAGTATTTGCAATCAATAGAGCCAATAAACTCACGTCTATAAGATAGGTAGGTCATATGTTTAATGCTATATTAAGTTAAAAATTTTGAAATTGTTTGAAACTTACTCCATCATTCATACAAATAGTCTTGATTTTATTAGTTATATTTGTAAAATATTTAATCCCATGAAACTAAATTATATAATGTATGAAGGATATGTTATTTTCTATTATATAGTCTAAAATTGTCTTAGATAATGTAAAAATAAAGGTTATTCAATGGAGTTGCCAATACATGTTATTAAGGATAGATAGAGAAAAACTTAGAAAAAAAAGAATTGAAAAGGTCCTAACTAGAAGAATGAGTTTAGAATCTAACTGTAAAATAGAAAAGTTGTTAAACATCGTATGATAAATTGCCTATTTAGCTATACCCATGTATGAAAAAGTTTATAAATTTGGGGATTTAAAAAATAAGATTAAAAGTGCTTTTTAAAGGAAGTTAAAGTAATATAAATGAAATATAAGGTCGACTGCCTAAGATTTTATTGTTTAACTTTAAGTTTTAAAATCAAATACTTAAAGAGTGATGATGAGGAGTTAAATAAAAATTAAAGCATATTGATGAATCCCTAACAGTTTGTGACTTTAACTTAGTGCTTGACATGAAATGTATGAAATTGCCTAAACTAATATTCCTCTCTTTCCAAATATTAGATACTAACCTACCAAAGAAGATTCTAAAGTTTATAAATTACACCTTACACATTCATCTTCTTTTAGTAATTTTACTTTAAACTGATTGAATTCAAATCATCAAATACGAAATCAACAAAATCATTTCCTATATCAAAGCATAAGATCAACAACAAATACAAAACACAGACTGCATTTAAATGTATCAATTAGGCACTTGAGTAATCACTTAAGGTACTCTGCAAACTTCCCCAAACAAGTAATCACCCTGCAAACTTCCCCAAACAAGCAATTTTTTTACAATAATAATCAATCTTCCTATAACAAGGCTACCTAGAACAATGCTTCCATAATGCATATTAATCACATATTTTTATCAACATATAAAATATCCAAATTTTATCGGGATAGGTCCTCCAATCTTTTTTGGAGATGACTAGCGCATTTGGGATATCAAGATGTTAAGAATGAAAAATAGGTATATAATACAAGGGTACATTAAACTCTTTGATATTATGAATAAGATAAGGTTGTTGGGGAAATAGTAAAGAAGTAAACTGAACTCGATGGTACTATGAATAAGATAAGGTTGTTGGGGGAAGATTTTTTGAGATCAAAAGGTTACTAAAAGAATGTTGATAAACTTACCAGCTAGGTTTGAAGTAAAAGTTTTTGCAACTAAACAGTCATATGACTTAAAGATACTATTAGCTGTAGAAATTATTAGTAAACTTCAGACACACGAATAAAGATAAAATTAGACAGATGAAAAGGGTGATAAAAGGAGCATTTTAAGTGTGAAAAAAGTGGAAAAGACATAAAAAGGAATGGAAGAAGTCAAGTTATGACAAGGCTAGAAAAGGAAACGTCGTGATAAAATCTAATGAACTATAAAAGAAAGGAAAGTTTCCTAGTTGCAATATCTTCCAAAGAAATGATCATATGAAGATAGGTTGTTGGTATAAAAGCAAAGGCCCCACACAATGTAGATTCTATAAAAAAATGAATCACATTAAAAAATATGCAAACAAAATTAGAATTAGTAGTAAGAATAACCCTAACAGTAGGCTAACTTCACTAAGAAGTAAGAGGAGGTTGTTGATAGGATGCCATAAACAAACCAATGTTACAGTGGTCCTACTTGGTTTATTGAGCAATTTGACATCATCTTCCTTAGTGAAGTAAGAGGCATTGCAAGAATTGCTCCATATATTCAGCTTCCTTTTTTTTATATAGAGAAGGTAATTATGGATGTTTTTTAGGACGCGGACAACCTCCAAATAACTCATAGCTCCAATCTTACATGGAGAAAATGCTTTTGTTGTAATTTAATATTGTCTTGTTCTCTCATAATAAAGTAACAAAATTTATATTATAATAAGTAGTAAGAGGTGGAGGATTTGGTCTTACATAAATTTATTTAAAATTATAATTGTAGGTGGCAATTAGACCAATATCATTCGTGGTTGCTACAAAAACATAAAATTATAACATTACTCCACAATTACACATTTTAAGTTTGTTATTCCTCATTCTTCCAACATAATGACAATTAAATGACCAAAGATAGTAGAATTTTTTTTCTTTGCTTCAGGTGATTTTGGTTCTATTTTTTAAGATTGGTATAAATTATAGGTTAAAAAAATTTCCAACAGTTAATGATGTATTAAATAACCAAAGATAGTTGAAAGGGAGATATAAGACCTCACAGAGTGTTATAAATAACTGAAGTAGATGCCTTAATCTCTCTCAAAAGTTGTCAAAATAAATATATAGAAATTGAAAAAAATTATATGACATGGAATGAAAATTAGCATTATAACTTGATTGTCATGCTTTAGAGTCCAAATTGGTTGTTTGCCCTTTCCATATGTTATTAGGATGTTTTAGTAATATTTGAGAAAAGGAGAACTATATAAACAAACTCATTGCAAATTAAAATAAGTACCTACTTATGTTAGAGAGCATACTGAATATAATTATTGCGGAAGGAGATGGTAGGAATAAAATTGTGTAGTTTAATAAAAAAGGAACTAAATAATCTAAGACTATTTATGCATCTCTCTATTTCTCTAGTTTTCCTAGTTTTAAGAGTCATTCTATATGGCAATTACCATTTGATTGATCTGACTCTCCCTCTTATCAAGTGGAGAAAAAAACAATAAAGATGGAGGAGAAATTTTAAGTGGGAAGGATTTGAAACAAAACAATTGGTAATTATGATGTTCAAAACGTCGTCATTTCTAGTCTTAATACCATTTCTATCAGAGCATTGAAAACATCAATTATTGCAATTTATTTAGGCATGTAATGATGGGGTTTATGAAGCCATGAATTACCATAAAGAAATTATTCAAGCATGGAGATTGTGGACTGAAGGAAGGGCTATGGAGCTAATGGATGGTTTAATGGAAAGGGATGTTCGCATATCAGAAGTTTTTAAAATAATACAAGTTGGAATTTTACATGTACAACAATGTTGAGCAAGTTTTACAGTTTACAAAACCCTTAATAATCTGCAAGTGCACGAGTCACACTTTGTAGTATTGAAGGATCAATCCCACAAGGAGGGTACTAGCCTAATCCTAAGTCATATAAGGCTTAGAGAAAAGAATAAAAAGAAATAAACACTGCACCAGTGAACACGGAAAGTAAACACTAGAAATTGATTCAAGAGTTGTAAAACTAAAAATTCAACAAGACATAACTCAACTGAGTAGTCACATAGGTCACAATGGAAATCTGTCAAAAGAGTTTATCAAGTTGTGAGAGAGGGGATTTTACCTATCATTAATGTTAATCTAACTATTTATGTGTTTATGGGATCTCAGTTCTGGACAACTGTAGGGTTGATTACTCTCTCTCAGGTTGTAACCATTAAACCTTGAATTGTAAACCCTAATTGAATTATCGAACGTGCAATCTCTCAATTTACAAATTACCTAAAATTCTAATTAGTTCTAAAGTCTCTAATAAACAATCAGGTTTCGCATGAGATCTCTCTCCATGAAATTACCAACTAGATTGATTAATTGGTCAATTAGATCCCTAATTCTCATTAATCCGATCACATCATTTTTATTAGGCACAACCTCTCAGTTTGTTACCAAAACATGCAAATACATTAATCAATCACAATATCCGCACCAATAAACACAAAATAACTAAATCAACATTAACTCAAAGTAAAATCCCGAAGGAGAGTTTAAAACATTATCAATAACCCGAAATCGATTTCCATACAATCCATCTCAACTTTATACATTTAAATGAAAAAGGAAATGACGAGAAATTGGAGCTTAGGTTGGACAAATCAGGAAGGTAGCGACGTCAGGATACCACCTGATCTGGGGAGCAATAGTGTAAGAATCCACTTCTTCTTCCTCCTTCTTCCTCTTCTTCTTCTCTCTCTCTCTTCTTTTTCTCCCTCTTTAAGGTTTCCTAGAGTGGCTGAATGTAAAACTCTTTCTACCTCTTTGTTTTGTTCTTTAAATATCATTTGTGTTCTGATCTTTTCCAGGGTTAAAAAGGTCTCAAAATTCCCTCGAAACTTGATGTTTTTTAGTGTTTGCGCGTCTGCCTGACACAAGCCACGATCATGGACCACATTTGAACCTTTTGTCACGACTGTAGCATACAGGCTATGATCGTGGGCCATTCTTGGCCTGGTGCTGTTGTTTTAGAACGAATATCTTTCGAAGCTCCTTCGTTCTTTGATATTGACCTTGAAACACTAGCAAACATATCAAGGTACCTTAAAATATAATATTTAAGCTCAAAAGCTTGTACAAACCCTTAAAACACAAATAATTAACAAACCAACACAATTCTAACCTAAGCACATACTAAATGATCGAATTAATGGCTAAACACATATCAAACTATGCCCTACAACACGATGCAATTTTCACTTATTAACATCCCCATACTTAAACGTTTGCTTGTCCTCAAGCAAACAAAACAACAAACAAATCAAGAAACAGAAAGCACGCATATGCAATAATGAGATAATGACTTCAACATAGCAAAAAAAAATAACTATAAACACAATCATTCAAGTCGTTCTAACTTATTAACGAGAGAACTCTGCGTCTAAACACCTTAGAATATATATACAAACAAATCAAAATTTTAATGTTGAGTCTATTCACCTCTATCACTTGGATATATACATTGATAATCATTCAGTGACAATAAAAGTGTAGCTATTCCTTAGTAGGTTTTCATGAAAAATTAAGCTACTAATAAGTATGGTAGGTTTTTATTAGAAAACATTCTTTTTGTCGATTTTTTTAAAGGCATAAACCTAGTCTTTTTATACGGTGGCAAACATTTGTGATAAATGTCAATCCGGTTAGTTATCTAAGTTATATTGTTATTAAGCTACTTGGTTGGAATGTCATTGTAGTCGTTTTATGCGAAAAAAAACATTTGTGATGTGTGTCAATCTGGGTACTCAGTTACATCACATTCTCAACTGGCTACTAGCTCTATTCATAGCCCAAAGGCTAGCAGAATAGTTATTTTAGTCAAAATTTATTCAACTTTTTTTTAAACACAAAATTTTTCCTACCTTATTGCTTTAGCTAATCATTCTCATGAAAATGTACTAATAATGCCACTTATTTGATTGGCCTAAAATTATAAATGAGTATGGCAAATTCCTACGATGAATGGACTAACATCGTATCCTAATTAACGAACATATTTAGCCCTAAGTAACTTAGGTCACTAATTTCATAAGCTAATAGATCTTCGCAACCTAAAAGGCTTTGTTTAAGGCTAAATATATCTCGTTAGGTTTTAGCCATTGACACATTCATACAATTCACATCATGAACCTAAACAAATTATCATACAATATGCAAAATTCAGACTTAAGGTAAAAACACACAACCCTCCTTACACATGAACAATATATTATCATCAATGTGAGAAGGGTACACAAAAACATCATAGGGAATTAAAACACAATAAATGAAAAACATAAGGAGAAAATACTAATAAAAATGAAAAGAGAAGGGTTAGAACACAAACTCATCAGGGTGACCAAGGTGGTCATGTGTCAGAGGTAGAGAACAAATGTGCTTAATGCCCAAGATTGTTGCCCTGTCTTATAATTGCTTTAAAAGAGTAAGATAGCTAGCACTTCAAAACATTCCAAATAATTAAGAACTTATTTTTGAAATTTAAAACAAATCTAACTATGCAACAATTTAAACCTAACTATTAAACGTGATAATTTATCGTCATTAGCTTGACCGTGTATCATTGGAAACTTAGCCGGGATCAATTATAAGAGGGTTTAACATAATTTTGTAGCCTATAAGTAGGCATGCCAATTGTCCAGGTCAAGCTGGGACAGGGTCGACATCATGGTGGCCTACCCTCATCTGTTAATTTTTTAAAGAAAATTTAAAACGACATCGTTTTAGAAAAAGTGAGAGTGACCTAACTCGGGCAGACCATGATTGGCCCATGGCCAGCTCACCCGGGGCCAAAAATGGGCCTGGCTGGGCAGGCCGGGCCATAATTACCTTGCCTACCTATAAGTAAGCTATAAATTGCAAAATGATCAACAGGACATTATTGATACAATTATGATAACCATCTAAACTCAGTAATGTCCTTTTTTCTAGCGAATTGTCAACAAAATAGGGAATAACAAAATTCAAGTCTTTGAATCTTCTATGGAATCTAGCAGTTTGCTCGGTAAGAGGGTGAGTTGTTCTCTTCTTGGTTATTCCTCATCTGCCCTCATCTCCTCTTCTTCTTTAACAGAGATTTCCATAGCTTCTTCAAACTTGATGTCTGTTGTCATCTGTTCTTTGTCCTCTCATTCCTTCAAGGATTCGAGCACATCAAATTTTTTGAATGAGTTGCCCTCCTCATGATTCTTTAATACATAATTCATGTTAAATGTTACTTGGTCATCACTATTTTGAATGATGAGATTCTCTTTATGGATATCTAACCCAATTTTTTTGATGTTCAAGCAAGGTATACTAAGATTTAGGGAATAATGGCGAGAGTTGTCATTCTTTTATTCATCCTTTTTCCTCATCTCTTGGTCTTATACAAGATAGGGTTCAGCATGATCTTCCATTGGTTCTTCTTGTTCTTTCCCATTTTTAAGTGTGATAGCCTTATATTGCTCTCCTTGATATAATTCCATATTACTTAGAGCAGCTTCCACACTTCTTTTACAAAATTCACAGGAAAGTTGTCTTATTTGAATCTCCAGGATGTGAATAGAAGTGGCATGATTTTTTGTTACTTAATTAAATTGCTCTTCCAATCTTTTTTGGTTTTCTTCCATGTCTGTTAGCTTATCTATGATTTTGTCCAATTTGAAATCCTATAAACTGGTCTCATCTTGCTGAAATTCAAATAGGTCTCGATGTTTGATGTGAGTACTTACGTTGTTGGACCAATAGAAATTTGGGTGGTTCTGTCACCCTGAAGTGTATGTATTTATATAAGGATGATGATTTCCTTAAATAAATTGGGGTTCATTGAAATCTACAAGAGTACTTTAGTCCTTATAAAATACATCCTTTTTTATCATTCTTTTTATCTCTTATTAGCATTCAACTATTGAGATTCCCCTTTTTTTCCTGTGATATCTAAGTTGATGTGTCGTTAACTTTATGTCTCGTATTTTTTAATTACAAAAGAAGGTTAAAAAGCCTTAGACTAAAGAACTAAACTAATCGACTCCCCAATAATGATGTCAAAAAATTGGTAAGCAAGTTTTACAATTTATAAAGCCCTCAATAATCTGCAAGTGCATGAGTTGTACTTTGTAATATTGAAGGATCAATCCCACAAGGAGGGTACTAGCCTAATCCTAAGTTGTCTAAGGCTCAGAGAATAGAATAAAAGAAATAAACATTGCACAAGTGAACATGAAAAGTAAATATTGGAAATTGATTAAAAAATTGTAAAGCAAAGAATTCAACAAGATATAATTAAATTGAGCAGTCACACAGATCACAATAGAATTCCATCAAGAGAGTTAATCAAGTTATGTTAACATATCATTAATGCTAATATAACCATTTATGTGTTTATGAGATGTCGGTTTTAGATGGTCATATGGATGATTACTGTCTCTCGAGTTATATCCATTAAACCCTAAATTGTAAACCCTAATCGAATTATAAAACTTGCAATCCCTCAATTCACAAATTACCTAAAATTCTAATTAGTTCTAAAGCTCTCTAATAAACAATCACGTTTTTTTCGGTATCTCTCTTAATGAAATTACCGACTAGATTGATTAAGTGGTCAATTAGATTGCCTAACTCTCAATAATCCGATCTAATCATTTTTATCCAGCTCACCCTCCTAGTTTGTTACCAAAACATGCAAATACATTAATCAACCATAACATCAAAACCAATAAACACAAAATAATTAAATCGACAACCTGAAATCGATTTCCATATAAACCATCTCAACTTTATACATTTAAATGAAAAAGGAAATGAAGAGAAATTGAAACTTAGGTTGGATAAATTGGGAACGTAGCAACGTTGGGATACTACCTGATTCAGGGAGCAACGACGTTAGGATCCACTTCTTCTTCCTCCTTTCTCTTCTTCTTCTCTCTCTCTCTTCTTTTTCTCCCTCTTTAAGGTTTCAAAGAGTGCCTGAATATAAAACTCTTTCTGCCTCTTTGTCTTGTTCTTTAAATATCCTGTTTGTTCTGAGCAACCATAGGATTTTTTAGGGTTAAAAAGGTCCAAAAATTCTCTCGAAACTTGACGTTTTTTAGTGTCTAGTCGTTTTCCTGACAGAGGCCACGATCGTGGTCCATATTTGAACCTTCTGTCACAATCATAGAATGCAGGCCACGATCATGGGTCATTCATGAAGCTTCTGTCATGATCATGGCCTAGCCGTTGTTTTGGCCCAAATGTCTTTCGAACTCCTCTGTTCTTCGATATTGATCTTGAAATACTAGTAAACACGTTAAGGTTCCTTAAAAACATAATATTTAAGCTCAAAAGCTTGTACTAACTCTTAAAACACTTAAAACACAAATAATTAACAAACTAACACAATGCTAACCTAAACTCGTACGCAATGATCAAATTAACGGCTAAACATGTTAAGTTAGAATTTTGACTTCACGTATAAAGTGATTTTGATGACAAACAAAGATAAGACAGAATGAAAAGGAGATGACATTAACAAATATGAAAAACAGGCGGAAGCAGAGAAGTAATAAAAAGCAGACGAAAGGAGTTTGCAAAAGCAGACGTTGCAAAAACAGACGTTGCAAAAGCAG
>JAOSBN010000009.1:7087147-7109949 GCA_027563595.1 Erythroxylum suave
TATTCCTCATCTTTTCTATTCCAAAGAATAACTATTCTATTCCTCATCTATTCCATTCCGTGAACCAAACAGGCTGTTAGTTCGGCACAACAAAGATATTATAACATTGAAGTTTCCAAATCAATTTAATTAATGGATCATTCAATTCATCACTACTATATCTTCGAGGATACTCCTTAATGGAGAACCTATAAGTTGATCGAGGGAGCTATGGGGCCTCAGACCAGGAGATCCTTTATAATCCAACGTATTTGTTGTAGTTATTAAGCTGCTAGTGAGGTTAATAAATGTAACAATTTATAGGGATTAACAATTCAAGTTTCACACTAAATGTAAAGGTCTAAAGATCACATCCCTAGCTTTGATAAATGACTTGATCCTATTATCCAAAGCCTACCCCAAATCTATATACCTACTAATGACTACACTTAATCTCTTCTAATACATGTCATCTTCCTCCATTAAAAAGTAAAAGAACCAACTCATCACCTCATTAAGTGTAGAGTAGAATGTTAAATGGCTTGTTCAAATCATAGGTATCAATTGTCTAAACTTCCTATTACCTACTTAGGAACCCTATTGCAATAAAAGGCCCTCTTATACAGACTTTAAATATTTCAAAAGATAAAACTAAGAATTGTTAATTGGAGCTTTCAATGTTTGTCAATAGTAGGTAGACTAAATCTTATCAAATCTATTTTTTAAAAAATACAGGTATATTGGAGCTCTCACATTTGATTCCCTAAACACATCTCTAAAGAAATTAAGGTAATGATGAAGAGATTCTTATTGAAAAGGAATATATAGGGAAAATTATATGAAAAGATAAGATAAATCAAGGTTTGAAAAGATAAGAAGGAAGGTGGACTTAGGATTTATCCCACTAAAATGATGAATCAGGTTATAATGCTTAAAAGAGCATGGAGAATCCTAACCAACAACGAGTCTTTGTGGTTCAATGGGTTCATGATTTGTACATAAAGTAACAAAAATTCTAGATTTTGAGTCCTAGGCTTGATATTTCATAGACAATGATTCAACCCTTTAAGTTTACAAAAAGTATAAAGAGAAATTCATAAATCAGGTAGGGGATAGAGAAATAACTCTCTTTTAGGATGACTATTAGACCAACTTAGGACCACTAAATAAAGTCCAAACACTGGTGTATTTAAAGGCATGATATCATAAAATTCATCATTATACTATATTGTCACCTTGCATAAAGATTAATTTGTTGTATTAAGTTTTGCTTAACCCACACTAGTTCGACTAATTTCAAATAATGAAGACCAAATCAGATTGAGAAAAACTAATGATTGTACTTTCACTAACTTATCATGTAGGAAATTATTGAATAGTTCCTCTATAAATGTACCATAGTATAGCCAAGTATAGTGTAAGAAGGTAAATCTGAAGGTATATATGTCAATATGGATGATATCAAAAATCAAACTGAGCATTCTAGTCCATCTAAAGAAATTCTTAAGCCCTCTACAACATATGCTTTGCAAAAGGGAAAAAGAAACAATTGAACTTTTCTTTTTCACTTTCCACTACTGAACTTAAATATGGTCCTCAGCTTAAAATCTATGTCACCTAAACACTCCTACACATAGGAAAGGAAAGTTGAATGCATTATAAATAAACTAGTTATCTCCAGCACAATGCATAACAAATTATTAGAAAGGAATAGAAGAATTTTCATTAAGAATGAACTAAAAGCTAACTCTAGCAACTAAAATAATTAACAACATCAGGGAATAGATGGCCACCCACAGATTACATGTGAAATGCAATTTTAACCCAAAAAATAGATGGAGGCTAACAATAGATCATCAAAAAATTAATAACATAAAAGAAAGTAAATTTAACTAAAAGAAATGACTAACAAGAAGTTATGGCTTATAAAGGAAGAAAATGCATCATGCATAATGGTTCAAAAAGAAGTAATGGATTATAGAACTTCACAAGTTCATACACATAAATATGAACCTTGTCATAAGCTGGAAGGTAAAGTAAACAAGATCAAAGCTTGAAATTGAAGTAATGGAAAAGGATAAGCCACATAAGGTCACCTCTAGGCAAACGCATGTACTTCATACAAGAGGAATAGAAGTGTTTTGTAATTATCTTATAGCATCAATATTGTAATTAATTGTTACCTTAATGTTGCAATTTAAGTAAGCAACTTAGTTGCAAAACATTTATTATATTCTTTAACGAAATTTTTTCTTCTAATAAAAATAATATTTATATATATTAAAATAAGATAAAGGATATTTTTAATATGATTATAACTAAATGCAAGAGTGATTATCTTATCTTTAATTCTTTTTTTCTTGTGTTAAGGGCTTCTCTCTAAGATTCCTGCATGGTTAGAATGCATTTTTTTATTGGCTCTCTAGATTAGGACCACTCTCTCTTTGGTTTGTATTCCTTGCAATATTAGCTACTTTTCTCTTATAATTCTCATTTTGTTTTCCTCTTCTTCCTTCCAAGTTATTCAAATCCCACTTTGTTTTAGCTAACTTTTGTTTTAGCTTATTACAACCTGGTCTTTTTTTTCTGTCATTATCCACCATCCCCTCTTTATGTCCACTTACCCTTAGTCTTTCCTTCTCTTCTACTTCCATTTTTTAGTTCCTATTTTGTATTTCCCCTTTCTAAGTTTCTCACTCTTTGCATCTCCATTTCTTTTCTTCCTTTTGTGCACATTATCTTTTTTTCTTATTTAGTAAAATGTTAAACTTTGAACCCATGGCTTCTAAGGAATTTCTCCCTTAACTTCAAACACTCCTTTAACTATTCCTCACAAAAACATATCTTAGGCTCCAGTCTCATCTCGAAAGGTAGGACCCCGTCATTAGAGACTTTTAGTATTGCTCCTAAACTCTCTCCCGGACCTTCCAGTAAGAAATCATTACTCCAAGCCTTAAGACAATCGTCACTTTTGTTAAAGATGACATTATTTTCTTCCCAATCTATTAGAAGGAAAACCTATCGTAGCTTCTAAAGTTGATATCAAGAAGGAGGGAGCCTCAAAATGGGATCCAATTATGCTAAGATTTGTCCTCAATAAGAGACCCTACTTTCTAGCAATGAATACCTAAACCCAACACCATTATAAGCAATAAAGAGTAAGACAGATTATGGTTAATGGGGATCATTTTTACCTGTTAAAGTTTGACTCTCCATCTCTTGGTTGCATAATTTTAGAATCTAGAACTTTAAATTTCAATAATAAATCATTGTTCTTGCAAAGATGGAAACATGGTATCTTACTTTTAAATATTAAAAAGAAGCATTTCCTTTTATTACTTAATATTCTAGGTGTATAATATCTAGAACATACACTTAGAATATTAGACCACAAAGGGATAAGTCACTTGATAGTTTCATTGGCAAATATGAAGCAAAAACATGATGAAAATCATGAATTATGCCAAGATCTGTGTCCTTACTGATATTAATCAACTAAAACTATCCCATTACTTAGACTTGATGAGGATGATAACCTGTTTAAAGATCTTATCTTAGTTTCTTATTTTTTAAGACTAGACAATCCTCAATAGAGGAAAATATGTAAACCAAAAGCAAAAATTTTCTTGACAGGTGAATAGTAAGAGTTAGTGTGTAAGTGCTATTTTAAATATTTTTACAATTGTGCAAGCCATATAAAAGTAACAAACTTAAAGTTTGAGAGACATTTTTTTGGTTGAACTAATAGATATAAAAGGAACTGAATTTCAAGGAAAAAGATTGATAAAGCTTTGGCAAATGCTCATTAAATCTCATATTTCTTAAAGAGAAACGCTAAGTGATCTAATCCTCCCTTACCATACCCTCATTTTTTCTATGGAGTATTTTTAACTCTAATCGAAGAAACTTACTTTTCAAGTTTAACAATATCTTAGCTGATGTAGAGGGGCTTGAATGAGCTATCACTAAAGGAATTAGGGCACAAACTATACTTTTGCATGAGAAAAATGTAACAGGTGAAGAATTAGCTTAGGGACCTCAATAAGAGGAAGTTCAATGAAGCTCTCCTCCTAATCCCTGAGGCCTAGAAGGAGTTGGATAAAATCCAGAGCTCGTTTTATCTTTCCCTTTATAATGAACTTTTACAAATAAAAGAAAAACTAGCTTTGCTTATGATTAACTAGGAAACTAAAATCAACCATTCTCTCTTGAAAAAAAAAGATCCAAAATCATATAGATCAAAGAAAGGAATAAAAATTAAAATTCTTTTATAATTCAATGCTCCTAAGAATTTACAAATAGAATAACTTCTCTAATGAATGAGAATGATAACTTACTAACCTCAAATGCTGACATTCAACAAAAACGTTTCTTTTTTTTCCTATAACATTATTGGCTCCCGTACTAGTGCAATATCATTTATGATCACTCTAATCCTTCATTGAAGAAAAATATTTACACAAAATAATGATCTTTTGACTAGGCCTTTTAATATTAGCGATGTGGAAGCTATTATGTTTGCTTTTAGCCCTAATAAGGCCTAAGACCTTTATAGACAAGTATAGTATTTTCAATACTTAATTTGCTTCAAATGTGTTTTTAGTTGATAACTACCTTCATAGACCAAGAGGAGATGTATTTGGGTGAAATCGCGGTATGGAATGAAAGAATTGGAGCAATTGTAAGATAAATGATCATATATAGTGACTTTTTAAGTCATTGTAAACATGTGAAGCTTCAAAGACATAATTCCTACTTGTGTAAAGTTACATGCCCTTGTATGTTGACATATAAAGTCGAGTATGTTGCCTACGTAAGTCTCTATAACCATGTAAAGTCATAAATTTAGGTATTTCTGGAGATACACGATCACCTACGGGACTATGTAAGTGCTCGTGCATATCCCAGAAAACCTAGTTTATTGAGATATAATGATATTAAGAAGGCTACATGAAGAAAGGCATATCAGAAGTGATTAAATTTACAAAGAGGCAATGAGAGTCATTGGAGACATCTGAAAAGGAAGAGCCAAAAGACAAAATTAGTCTACACATTATACGAAAGAAGATCAAATAATGGAAAAATCAAGTCAACTCTAGCTTTTTAGAAATTCTAGATCAAGGATTTCAAGATTATTAAATTAAAAGCTTTGAAATGATGAAGGCATTTAGATTGAACATTTTCTTAGCTTTTTTTCTTGTTTATTATCCTACCATATTGTATTCCTTAGGAGTAACCCAACTTTGAGATAGTTTTTCCAATGATTATAACCACATTATTAGCTTTTACATTATTTTTCTTAAAACCATTTTATTATTTTTTATCCCTAAAGGCTATTTACATTTACTTGATTGCTTGAAACTTGAATTTTGAAAAGGTCCAATATTTCTTTACTTGTTAGTGATCGAGCAAGTTTTACAATTTATAAAACCCTCAATAATCCACAAGTACATGAGTCGTACTTTATAGTATTGAAGGGTTGATCCCACAAGGAGAGTACTAGCCTAATCCTAAGTCGTCTAAGGCTCAGAGAAAAGAATAAAAAGAAATAAACATTGTACAATTTAACACAGAAAGTAAATACTAGAAATTGATTCAAGAATTGTAAAGTGGAAAATTCAACAAGACATAATTAAACTAAGCAATCACACAAGTCACAATGGAAATCCATCAAAAGAGTTAACCAAATTATAACAAAGGGGGTTTTAACTCTCATTAATGATAATCTAACCATTTATATGCTTACGGGATGTCGGTTCTAGATGGTAGATTGATTACTCTCTCTCGAGTTATAACCATTAAACCCTAATCAAATTATAGAACTTGCAATCTCTCAATTCACAAATTAACCACAATTCTAATTAGTTATAAGGCTCTTTAATAAACAATCGGATCTCTCTCTATGAAATTACCAACTAGATTGATTAAATGGTCAGTTAGATCACCTAACTCACTTTAATCCAATCTAGTCATTTTGATTTAGCTCACCCTCTCAGTTTGTTACCAAAACATGCAAATACATTAATCAATCATAACCTCCAAACCAATAAACACAAAAATAACTAAATCAACATTAACTCAAAGTAAAATCCTAAAGGAGAGTTTAAAACATTATCAACAACCCGAAATTCATTTCCATACAATTCATTTCAACTTTATACATTTAAATGAACAAGGACATAAAGAGAAAATGGAACTTAGGTTGAACAAATTGGGAAGGTAGTGACATCGGGATACCACCTAATCTGAGAAGCAGTGACGTCAGGATTCACCTCTTCTTCCTCTTCTTCTTCTCTCTCTCTCTCTTCTTTTTCTCCCTCTTTAGGGCTTCCAAGAGTGGCTGAATGTAAAGCTCCTCTCTCTACCTCTTTCTCTTCTTTTTATATCCTCTTGTGTTTCGAGTAACCCTAGGGCTTTTTCAGGGTCAGAATGGTCTAAAAAATTCCTCAAAACTTGAGGTTCTTAAGTGTTCTCTCTCTCTCTCTCTTCTTTTTCTCCCTCTTTAGGGCTTCCAAAAGCGGCTGAATGTAAAACTCCTCCCTCTGCCTCTTTCTCTTCTTTTTATATCCTCTTGTGTTTCGAGTAACCCTAGGGCTTTTCAAGGTCATAATGGTCCAAAAAATTCCTCAAAACTTGAGGTTATTGAGTGTCTGCATGTTTGCCCAAAACAGGCCACAACTGTGGCCCTATAGACCATAATCGTGGCCTACATCTGAGCCTTCTGTCACAATCGTGGCATGCAGGCCATGATTGTAAGCCATTCCTTGGGTTTCTGTCAAGAGCGTGGCCTGACATTTCACGATCGTGGGTTGTTTCAACCCTAATGTCTCTAAACTCCTCCATTCTTCGATATTGATCTTAAAACAATAGCAAACACATCAAGGTACCTCAAAAAACATAATATGTAGGCTAAAAAGCTGTACTAACCCATAAAATACTTACAACACAAATAATTAAAAAAATTAACACAATTCAAACCTAAACACATGCTAGATTATCGAATTAACGGGTAAACACATATCAAACTATACTTTAAAACACAATGCAATTTACACTTATCAGTTAGTATATGATGAACGCTCCAAAAATATATATATGTTGGCAGTATTAAAAAAAAGTTAAAAGTTATGACACTAATAGAATTATGGTGTGAAGGACCTATATTTTGAAGAACAAAGTTACATGTAATTTTGTTTATATAAAGTTCCTTCAATATTATCAGTCTTTTCATTATCCCTATCATACCCTATCCTAAGCTTCATTAAAATCCTATAATAAGACCTTTTGATTTTTTTTGTTTCTAGTTTACTTATAAGTGGTGGAGATATGGTTTTATTGTAAGTTTATAGTAAAGAATCATTTTATGCATTGCTTTGAGAGTTTTTTCATTTGTTGTTACCCTAAACATTTTAAGTGCATTGAATGAATCCTTAGTGAGCATGTTAAATTTGTGCTTTTGATTTCAAAAAGATTATCTTTGTGATTCTCTTGATATTGACTTATGAATATTGGTTCTATAACGACTTCAATCTAATTGTACATTAATTTGATTGATATGATAAGATGATTTAGAGTGTCGATGGATAGGCTAAGGTTAATATGGGATGAATTTTTATAAGTTTGATAAATCAGATTATAATTTTCTTTAAGGACGAGTAAAAGTTTAAGTGTGGGGATGTTTAGTAAACAATTATTTGTCTATGTTTATTTACCCATATGTAATGTATTTTTCTTGTTATTTAAGAGTTTTATAGTATATTTGGTACTTAATTTGCTTCAAGTGTGTTTTTAGGTAATAATTGTCTTTATAGGCCAAGAGGAGATGTATTTAGGTGCAATAATGGCATAGAATAGAAGAATTGGAGCAATTGCGAAGATTCAGGATCATGTATAGTGACCATGTAAGTCATTGTAAACATGTGAAACTTCAAAGACACAGTTCTTGCATGTGTGGAGTTACACGCTCATGTATGTTGACATACACAACCGTATATGTTGCCTGTGTAAGTCTTTGTAACCATATAAAGTCATAAATTGAGGTTTCTTTAAATGATCATGTAAGTGACCATATATATTTTAAAAACTCCAGCTTGCTAATGTATAAGGAAATTAAGAATGCTACATGAAGAGAGGCAAATTAGAAGCAATTGAATCTACAAAGAGCAATGAGAGTCATCAAAGACACCTAAAAAGGAAGAGCAAAAACACGAAAAATAGTCTACACATCATATAAAAGAAAATCAAGTAATGGAAACCTCAAGTCAACTCCGGCTTTCCAAAAATTCCAAATCAAGGGTTTTAACATTATTTTTCTTATTCTATTTCATTGCCCTGGATGTCAATTCTAAATAGTTATGCTATGAACATGATTATGGAATTCTAAATCTATATTAAGGTTTATTCTTAAATTATTTTGTTTTACTTTTATCTTGTTGAATTTAATGTAGTATTGCTTTGTGGCATTTGACAAACTCATACTTAATAAGAAATCAAGAGATTGACTCAAACTTATCTATGTTAAGTTACACAACGAGAGTTAGTACCTTAATAGGCTTAAAAATGTTAGGTTAATAAGCAATTGAGCGAGATCTTAATTGTGAGTTAATTATCCATAGGATTGTTTCAAATTCAATTAAATAGTTAGGAGCATTTTTTTAGATCTTGAGAAAGGGTAATCAAAACCTTTGGATATTTAGGTTCGAGGATTATTGAATTAATAAGGCAAAGGATAACAAAATAAGGATAGAATAACTCCTAAGTTTCCATTTGATTAACTTTGCTCTTATTGCAATCTTTACTCGTTCAATTATTTAGTTTTATTAGTTTATTTGATTTTAGTTAATTTATTTTAATTTTTATTAATTCAATCTTTTATCACATTCGACTAAGTGCATTCAAATTATTAGGTGACTAATCTAATCCTCTTGGGAACGATATCTTGTGTACTATAATATGCGATCTGTATACTTATGGTATTACATACATTAAAACAAACAACAGACCTGATAATATTAATGCCTATTTTTCTTTTAAAATTTTTTCCCGTACATTGACATTGATTAATAATGCAGTTTTGGAATTCTTTAATAAAGACAGAATATTGGGGAATTGAAGAAAAGACTTTTATTTGCCTCATAGATAAGGTATAAGCCCCTATCTCAATAAAATATTATTGCAATACCATATACAAAGTTATCTCCAAGCTAATTACTGACAAATTTAAAACAACAATGGCTCAATTAGTTGATCCTTCACTAGGTACTTTTATTAAAATGGGAAATTAGGGATAACATCTTGTTGGCTTAAGAATGTTTTAAAAATTATAATAAGAAGCAATCTAGTAAGAAATATGCTATAAAGATAGACTTCCAAAGGCCTTTGATTCATTGAATTAGAATTGATTCATTGAATTAGAACTTCATCTTGAACTCTCTAATTCATTTTGGATTCCTTGCTAAATTCATTCATTGGATTGAATAATATGTTACTATAGCCTCCTATAGTGTTTTATTTAATAGAAAACCTTCTAATGTTATAAAAGGAGCTAAGGGACTTAGGCAAAGGGATCTGCTCTCACCCTACCTCTTCGTTCTAAATATGGAAGTTTTAATCAAGCTTATTAAGAACGTGATTAACTAAAAGAAGAATTTTAAAATCTATTCAAAATGTCAAAACTTAAGAATCACTAAACTATCTTTGCAAAGAATCTAGTCATCTTCTCTAATGTAGATCCTAACTCATTTAGTGCTCTTATGATTGCTCTAAACACCTTTAACAAGTTATAAGGCCTCTCCAACAACAAAGTTAAAAGCCAATTTGTCATTTCATTTGGTGATCAAAATCTATCCAAATGGACCACTTGTATAATAGGTTTGAGAGGCTCTAAGCCCTTCTTACTTACTTGAGGATTCCTATTTCTTTTAAAATGTCCTCTTATTATGAACTGCATCCACTAGTTGAAAGGAAAAGAAAAATAATTACAAGTTGGTATAATAGAAGCTTCTCTCTTACAGGGAGAATCCAAATTGTCACTTCAGTGTTGAAAAACCTCCATGTATATTGGTCTTCCCATGTAATGTTTCCTGTTAACATTGTTAAAACCATTGAATAATTGATAAGGAGATTCAACTGGTCAAGAACACTAATACCAAATCAATAGCAAATTTTAAATAGAGTGACTTGCCTACCTAAGGAGAAAGGAGAGCTTGGCATCGTACCCATCAGAATCATAAACAAGGCATAAATGATAAAAGAATATGGAGGATTATAATAAATAAATAAATACTCCCTCTAAGTTAGATGGAGACATATATATTATTTAACAAACAAAAAATTCTAGTATATAAGCCAAAATGAACTCTTCATGGACTATTATCCATATTCTCAAGCTAAGGGAAAAGGTTAGAATGGCATCCATACACAAGATAGGCAATGGAGCTTCCGGTATGTTTTCGAATGATATTGGACTAACGTTAGCCATATAAACAGAGTTCTTAACCTCTCTTATCTTTAAAGAGAAATCACTGAAAATTCCTCAGTTAATGAGGTCTTAACCTCAAGCTCTTCTATGCAACTGACTAGGAGTTCTCTGTAAGCTTTCAACCTAATCATTCCAAAACGGGAGAATTGCATTAGATGGAATAGACACCCCTTAGGTTTGCTCTCAAATGCCTATTGTAAAGAGCGGGTAAGGAATCATGTTCATGAATTGGTATTGCATAAGCTTATATGGTTGAAGTAGGCAAAATCCATAGCCTTAGTTATGCTTTGGCCTGCAATTAATGAAAGATTGATCACTATTGATAGGCTAAAAAGATTCCTTAACTGACCAGACACACATGTACATTACAAACACGGTACAAAAACAATTGAGCATCTCTTTTTTAATTGTAGCTTCTCCTCCTTTATCTCGTATAAAATCCAACAATTATGCAATATTTCTTCTCTTTCTTTGAGTTGGCAAGGTTTAATTGCCTGGTTCTGCTATAAGTAGAAGAAGAGGGACGCGGACTGACTTATGTTTAAAATCCCACTTAATGACACAATCTATAACCTATGGAAGAAAAGAAAGCAAATGATCTTTCAGAAGATCAGTGTAGAACGAAACCATCCTTTGTGCACTGTTTGAATCAACTTGAGAGTAAATAATATCTCACCGTATTCATCTGGAATGTAGTCACGTCATAGTTGAAAACTAGAGATTACCACCTCACATGACAGGAACTTAAGCCTCAAATTAGAAGTCCATCTTCTTTAGTCCAAGCTTAATAAAATGGAAGCGGAGCTTTAACTCTTAATCCCAAGTAATTGTTTGTTTTGCGTTTTAATTTGTTTCCTCAAGCACACTTTAAAGCTTGTGTTTACATGTACTTAACTCTTTTATTTCCTTAAATTAATGCAATTTTTAATTGCTTAAAAATGTAAGAATAATTGACCATTAGTAATATGTCCCCATTTTAAAAAGTATGATAGGATATTGTCAATAATAATTAAATAAAGAGTTTATTATTTTTTTAAAAATGTGTCTTAATTTAAATTTTACATAAATTTCAAGGTTCTATAAATTTAAAAAACACATTATAAAATACAACTCATGTAATAGATATTTGAGATATGTTTTACAAGAACTTCAAATAATTTTTTGAACTTCAATAAAATCAATATGAGAAAATTTGCGAAATCCTTGCTCTTAAACAGGACAAGTCTAGTATTTGTACTAATCCCGGCAATTAGGCCGTATCTTGCATCCGGGGTTCTTTCTTTGAGCTGTATGTTTGCCAAAATGGCAAAGGGAAACATGCACTGCATCTGGTCTCTCCATGGTTGGCCATATCAATGGTGGATTAGAAACCACGCAATCCCATATATGCCTCTTTTTTCCTCAAAAAGTAATATAAAAGGGGCAAATATCCTTGTTATGATTTGCATTAGGATCTCAGTCTTTGGTCTTATTTCCGCCAAAATGCGTTGAAAGAAACCACTAGAACCTCATATTCCAAGTATTGGGTGTAAGTGGCCTTCAATTATGATACTTCCTTTGGTTTCAGACTTTAAGTGAGTTGAAAGTTGAAATAATCAATCCCTAATTACAATTTAATTTATTGTCTATATCACACACCATATGATGTCAACTCTGCATATCTTCTCTCAATTTTTAGAAGTTTCTCTTTGAATACAGCTTTGCCATAAGCGCAAAACATAAAGCATTTTAAACAGCACCTCGCTATCATCTTGGAGAAACTCAATTTCTTCACATTCGAAAGGGGAAAAAAAAGGACATCCAAGGTAGCAAGTTGGGGAAGATGTGATAATCAAGCTTTTATTCTGGAGATTCCATAGAACATTTAAACAAGAAACATACTCCCTTCCTGTACGTTAATCAAATCAAAGGAAAGCCTGTTGCTATCCTTATTCCGAAACATGGTTTATTACTGGACTGCAACAAGTTAGTTTGGGGCCCCTATATCTCTATATTGAAAAGCCCATTTAATTAATTAAAAGCTTTATTAGGAATAGCCCATTTGAGGGTGAACAGTTTTCAAGTAAGATCTGTTCTATTCAAGGATACCAATAACTTTTGACTTTGCAGGTTGGGACAGATTAGATTGGAAAGAATCTTCCTATTAAGTAGAAATAGGACTAGTTATGGACCTTAAAATAAATATTGACATATATGGCGGCGAAAGTTAAAAAGTTGAAGCACGGCCCTTGTTTCATCAGGGTCACCTAAAAGTAAAACGCACTTCTGATTCCAAATCAAAAGGTTTAGAAGTTGCGCCTCTCACGTGGTGGAAAGCTTAGGACACAGGAAAAGAGGAAAGTGCATCTGTCTTGTCCCCTCGTCGTGGTCTCCACATAGGCCAGGAAGAAAATTTGATGGGGAAAAGAGTTCTGTTCTCGTTTCTACGAGTAAAACGTTAAACTCGACGGTGGCAGAATAATATTTCTGTTTTGTTCCTACCAGGACGAGTCGTGTTCTTTTAACATAACATTTACGTTTTTAACTCAAGAATTGTTGAAAAATTTCACTTGCTGAAGTGACGCACGATTATGATTGAAAACATTATACTAAATTGCATAAATTAAAAGGTTTTATCTTCTTTTATATTGTTGTCCCTTAAACATCAATATTTGACTATGTAACAATTGGAAATATTACACAAAATAAAAGGAAGTTAAAATAAAACAAGCAGAAATATAGGAAGAAATGAGATTAGACGGTGGGGTTCCTTAGAAACGTAGAAAAACTGAAACGCGCTTACAGTTGGAGAGCATAAGATGAGATAATGAAAGTAGTTGGTAGAGCAAATGATGGGTTTATTCATTTTCATAGTCTTGTTGGAGTCTTCTGTCCCTTCGTTTCCATTTTCCCGCTAAAATGGAAAACATCAATATGACACCAACAACGACTACTAACAAAGGTAAAAGGGAAACATTAAATAAAATAACGAATGGAAAAGGAGAATAGTAACAGATTAGGGCACCTACCCTAAAGATAATTGTAATAACCTACAAAGCAACCATAGTTGTCCTTTGATATATAAATCTCTCCTACCCACTCTTTCTTTGTGTTTAGGGTAGGACCAATGTTTTACCTGATTTGAAACATACCTGATGCTGGTTCGCTGAGGCTCGAAGCTTCTCCTCCCATTAAGGACATGGCTTTCGGGACATGATTAAGACAATTTACCTGTAATGTGGCTACTGAGAGAACTAAAGACTACATATTTGCAACACAAACATAAGTGCACTGATGGTTCCGGCGGCGATAACGTAAGAATAAACAAACGTAAAACGCATTGACGCGACAAATATCCTGGAATAATACTGGTTGTTTTGCGTTAGTCTCCAAAATTTACAGCTTTTTCTCAAGGTAGGGTTTTGGGTTTTGTTAATTGAAGGAGACATACGGAAAAGAAACAAGGTACATAGGATGTGACGGATGTCAAAGTTTAAGAGTAAGTTTGTACACTTAAAAACGGTGTACATTAAGTGCAATTTAAACCCCTGGACCAGGAGAACCCAAATTTTACTTTGCATGATTGGCACTTGATTGACGTTCGTTTTCAATTAACCGAGAGCGAAGCTAGCATGATTCTTAAAGGTTCAGACACGGTTTCTACACCTAAGTTTGGTTACCAGCAAGGCCCAAACTGGAAGGTAGTTGTCAGGTTACATTTATCATTGTAATTTCAATGTTTTGAAGGACGAATAAAACACATCAAAGTCCTTGACAGATTAAACTAATCCCTTCTTATACACGCTTTTTTAAGATTGCCGCTAGACAACTTTATGAACACAGACTGTCACATGAACATCTCCAATCAGAGAGCGACTACATATAAATAATAGACGTGTTCTGCAACTATTCACCACATTCATAGCATCTTTCTGGTGATTAAAATACACCGAGCTGCAGACCAATAATAGAACTCAATTCACAAATCTTTTCTTAAACAAAGATTTACCAACAGTCTAAGAGGTTGTCTTTACATACCTGAATTCCACTGCCATTAACAAAATAGTTTTAAAAAAAGTGAGTGTGATTATAAAGCTCTTTGATTCATTGGGTCTAGACAGAGTGTCGCCACTGCCAACCTGGGATTCTTTTGATGCTGCTACATATCATTAGAAATATGGGTAAACCATTTTTAAAGGAGTAGTTCCAACCGCCAATCCTTTTCCTTGATTGATTTTTGTTGCGCTCAGTAGGGGGAAGAAAAAGAAAAAGAAAAGCTTATAACTTTGGATAACAAATGACAATTACAGGAGCCATAGAGTGTGCCAGAACTCATGCAATATTGACCCCGGCTCAAAGATAACCCAACGTCTTAATCACTCATATTAGACTTTTTACATAAAGGCGCCAACATATACAGCTGGTTACAATGTAAGAAGGGATCAAATCAAGAAGATTATGAGATCTAGCAGCGATTTTGTTGATGTGACCCTTGTAGAAATTTAACAAGAAATCGCCAGGTCAATTGGTATTATGTCTTTGTACTGGAGTTTGCGGTAAGAAAAGCGGACAGGATGACACTGAAATTTTCTTCATCTGATTAGCTTTTATCTTATCGTACATGTGGTGCTTTACAACAATTCGCACCAAAATGCATAATTGTACATTAAATATTTTACAATGGATACTTTTCAAGAGATCTCCACGAAGAAAACTAAAAGGGTAATCAAAATATAAAAAATCAAGGAAAATTTTATCCTCTTCATTGATAGTAGGATAAAAATAATGATTTAATAGTTCGGGAGCTGGTCCGATTCCGAATTAATTTTCTTGTCAGTTTTAGAGTCTTCTTCCTTTTGGACCTTCATTTCCGGGCCGAATGATGGAAACTAGATCTCAATTTTCTTGTGGGGTACTTGATTTGAACCTGCATCAAGTGAGCTCTAGTTATGAACTACAATTTTCTTGTTCATGAATTGATTTTATCAGTTACACTGTAGTGTTGTACCATACCAGTGAAACTCTGCGATTGCAGTGTTGTTGTGTCGATCTTGAGGTTCTGGCCAAAACCCATTTGAACAATTGTTTGCAAATCATCCTCACAGAACTATACATTTAGTAAAATTAGCAGATTCAGATTAAGAACAAAAGGGAAATAGAAAAACGGGGGCTTCCAGTCAGGAATTAGCTGTCAAAAAGTAAATTACCTGAGGAAAGCTTTGGTTAAATCCACCAAGTGGAGGTAAGGGCATATTTGACAGTCCAGTATCGCACGGAGTCACTTTCCCACTAGAAATGTTGGTCTGCGGTGCTAGATTTTGGTGATGTTGGTGGTGGGCGAAGATGGCTGCTACCGAGGAATCTAATGGGAAAACTGGATTTGGCAATGGACTGTTTGAGTGGTATTTCTGAAAGCAAAAATCAAAGAAAGCAAAATTTAGAAGAAGAGCAGAAAATCTGTTGCACAAAAAGTTGCGATTGAAAAAATAGCTCACATCGTTTGGAGCAAGGGGGTCCATGTTGAAATCCAGTCCTGTATTCACAGAAGCCAACTTCATGGAGAGAAACTGCCCATAAGAAATGAATCGTTAGGCTTTTGCAGCAAAACAAAAAACAATAATAATAATAATTAATGATGACTTATCTACCTCAACTTGGCGTTGCAATGACTGAACGTAGTTAATAATTTCATCCAGCATAAGGGCCTTTCCAGTGACCTGGATATGCCAGCAAATTCAATCATACATAGCCATTTTCAAAATTTAGGCGCAATCTCAATTTCTGCAATCGCCAGTGTCGCATACCTTATTGCAACCAGGGACAAGATCCTGGAGAAGCTTCATTCTTTCGCTAATTTTTTCTCGTCGAACCTAAAATACACAAATCGGTCAATATTTAAACTCATAATTTGAGCTGAAAGTGTTTTAGGCAGTTCGTAATTCTCACTCTTTCAGCAAGACTATGGCTATCGGTTGCTTGACCCCTCCTCGCTCTGACATGAATATAGTCCTTAGGTGGCTGAGGCTCTGGTGGCTTTGAGCTTGTTTTGGATTGTTTCTCCTCACCGTTTCCTTTCGCCTCCTCATCTGTTTTAACATTTTCATTCGTTTTGCTTCTTTTTGTGCCAGAATCGTCATTAATTTCAGTTTCCTGAAGAAAAGATTGTCAATTCTCAGAGTCCAAAGTTGGCTTCATAAGCCAAGACAGGTGAAATTTAATTTTTGTTAAACAATAACAGTTTCGTGTTCCGTACCTTCGTGGGGTTGGCAACTGTGGCTGTTGCTGGTTCTTTAGCTTTTCCCCTGGAAACTGACTTTCTTTTCCTGGAATTCAACTCAATGGAGACCTTTAAACTAGCTTCTCTTTGGGGCACGTGATTCGATACAGAGGACTCCTCTTGTGAACAATTTACCCGGTCTGACCCATCCTGTGAAGATGAATTCTTGACACCCTTTTGAGATCCAAGCGTCTTCAGAGAAGGACTACTTGAGACACGCGGCAATTTCCCGTTTCCTGTCAGTGAATTGCCCAATTCGCCGTTGTTCAGACTAAATTGGCGGGTTCTACCATTAAAACTTCTCGTACCAAAGCAAGAGAACCTCGCAGCCCTCTCAGCAAATCCAGGATCAGCCATGAATTCTGCTACACTGGAATTCAACGGCAGCGAGTTTTCCAAACTAGGAAAGTTCATGTTTTCTTTAGAAAACTGGTTCATTGCCTGCAAATTCACTTTAGGTGGTGAATTCAGAGGAGTACTATAACACGAAGTATTAGTGCTGTTATTGCCATTAGTGACGTAGGAAGCTGCTAACATCGGCCGAGAATGAGGCGAAAACTCACTAGAGTTTATATTTCCCAATTTTCCGATGAGTTCTCTGATTATGAAGCTGTCATTGGACATGTTAGAATTAGAACCTGCCGGTGAGGACACTATTGAGCTTAGAGCAGAGTCAAATTGGAGACTTTGATCCGTTGACTTTTCCCAGTTGGGATTGTAAAAAAGATCCGGTGACTGTTCAGTTGAGCAATTGAATTCATTAGCTTGAATCTCCATAGCCGAAAAAAGCGAGTGGCAAGGAGGCATTGATGAAATTGAAGTTGGATCAAAGTGCAATGTTGGTGGGGGGATTCCTGCATTTAGAAAGAACTCACTTTCCATGTTTCAGTCCAGAAGATTGAAAACTAGAATTGGGAAACTCACTTGGAGATCAATCCAATTGTAGAGCTGTTAATTTATGTGAAATGGAAATACAGAGAAAGCGAAAGCAGAAGGGAAAATGTTTGGCTATGATATGGATGACTTGTTGGTCCAAATGGAAAGCATTAATATCTGAAGAATAGGCAAAGAGAGAGAGAGGGAGAAATTTGGCATGAGAAAAAAAAAAAAAAAGCGCAAAGTAACGTTTGGTTGATAAAAGCGAAATCAGAGAGGTAAAGGGCTGAAGGAGTGAGAAAAGGGGAGGACATCGGTTGGGTTATGATGAGTCTATATAGACGAAAAAATGGAAAATAAAAAATAAAAACTAAAAAGAAACAGCCTATGTTCTCTCGAATCATAAATTATTTTCCAGAGCGTGGAAGTGGAATAGAAACTCCCCTTTCACTTTCTCCGCTAAAGGCGGAGGAGAGGTTATTGCTATTGCCGCGCCTTGGACGTCAAAGCACCTAAATAACCGTATTCTCCTTGTCTTGAAAGTTGAAACTGTTAGTTGGTAGCCAAAAACGAGATTTCAATATCCTAATTTAGATATTTTGGCGGAGGAAAATACACAACTATCTACTTCGCATGCCATTGCAAAAGATCACCAAAAATAACTTGGCAAATCACCTTCCGGTTTTGCTCACACTTCAATTATCAAATACGACTAAAGCCATTTTCATGTTGCCATGTCTTCCAACTTGTAGGTTTTGATTGTATTCTATATTTCTATTACTCAAAATATATTAACTAATCGTAATTAAATTAATTTTAATTGAAAATCCCTCAAAATCTTAAACCCTATTCTCTAAAATTGACACGACTCTCACCAAAAGAATCTAGTGTTTCTAGTGACCTGCCAAACGAATAAGTGGAGTTAATGCACTATTCTACCACCTTTCTGTTGTATAACTAAAATTAACTTAATTACAATTAATTAATATTGCTTAGGCAATAACATATAACTAGACTATTTTCAAATTATTATAAATAATTTAAATTTTAAATAAAACCTGAGCTTCACATCTTTACGTAGCATATATACAATAGTTTCTCGATTGGAAAATAATAAATATATATATCACATCAATAATAATGTAATATTTAATCTCTTAATTTACTTTAAATATTTTTTAAAAATATAATTTATTTTGCAAGTTTTAATATGTATTTTAATGAATAAATTATATTTCAAAATACACTTTTAGCAGGCATTGAGAAGACCCCTCAAATCTTCTCACCTCTTAAGTCTGTACCTACCTTGTCCCAGGTGATCTTAGCCATTCATTTACGTGTGACTCATATAAATAAATGGTTAAGATCACTTAGAACAGAATAGGTATAGACTTAAGGAACCAGAAGATCAGTCCCCGAAGAGAAGATTGGTGGGAGCCAGACGGGTATGAGCTAGGCAAATAGGTGACTGGTGAATTTCTGTGATTTGGGTAAAGAACAAAAGGAAAGGAAGCGAGCAGGTCCTCACTGTCCATCAAACCAAAATAAGATGGTTTTGCCTTAGCTTCGGCTACTGTACCTTATCTAAAAAAGTAGCTTCAATTATTCCTGTACGTTGCAAAAATTCAATGTTCAATTTCATATTCATTTTGAATTTACCTCTGTACTCATTGCTACTTATAATAACATCATAATTAGTGCTTTGAATGTTAATATTTGATGAATTAGATTAGTCACGATCCGTGCAATCCCTCAAAAGTATTATAGAAAATTATTTTTCTTTTTCTTTTTCTTTTTCCCTCCCTCTTTCATGCTTGGATGCGGTGATTAAACTAGATAAAATGTGATTTGAGTCAACACGAAGATAAATGAATAAAAAATTCAAAATAGATTAAATTAGGGATCCTTATTATCCGGTTGATTTTTATTGATCTCATTATATTAAAAGGGTAATGATGTGAAGTATGTAAATGACACAAGCAAATATTAATATTAACTAAATTAGTCAATCATTGCATTAAATTTCTCTTCCTGCACCGGTTAACCCGGGTTTGGTCGGGTTCACATAGCTGACCGACTCAGCTCGCCTTCTACGAAATTCGTGGTAACCACACTTCCTCCCATCCGTTTATTTATTTTTAATCTGTTAAATTAAAGATTGATGTTTCCCAGCCCTGAAGCATAGAAGTAAAAAGGTTTTTGCCCAATGACACCACCCAATGTCATTTATGATAAATGGCTTCTTGCCCAAGGTAAGCGATATACTTCTGGTCCACCATTGCCTACGATCCGGTATCAGACAAGAAACATGCCCAATAAATAAGGTAGTCGATCTATCAATTTACAAAATAAAATAAATAAGACGATGAACATGAAGAATATACTTGAATTTTGCTTGTCCCATTGAGGTGTGTTTATGTGAACATAATATTGTTATATTTTGGATGACATGATTATGATAGGTACAAAATTTTAACTCTTACAATCTAACAAAATATGATATCTAAGGAGCAAATTTAGTATTTCAACCATTTTTTGAGGATTTATGCTTATTTTACAACATGAATTTATCAAATCAATGAATAGATTAAACACATTGAACCACGAATCATAGTGTTGAGTTAAAAATTATATTAGTGAACAATCCAAGTGTATATCTTTAGATACTTTTACTTTAAATACATTCCGTTCCTGATTTTTTTTTTTGTTTTTTGTTTCTAGTTTTCTTTTTTACAAAAAGATTGGGAAATGTTAGGTTTTACGTATTAATTTGTAACATGGAATGATTATAATTACTAACAAGGATCAATTTTATAACAATGCCTCTCGTAATTATTAGTTGTTTAGAGGTAATGAATGTGTTTGGTTGCAAGGTTACTTATTGACGCATGATTATGCAATAAATTTTAGGGGAAATTCTCAAATTCTTGAAATATGTCATTAAGCCAATCAAGTTAAGATGCTAGGGGTATTAAATAATTGGGTTTGCCAGTAAGGACTATAAACCATCAAAAAGCGATTTTAAGTATAAAAAGTAGTTCTAACTAAACTTTCTATGCATAATTTTTTTATAATTCAATTCCTTGATCATACAATGTTTTGATTAGGCATAAATAATATAATTAATGTCTAATCTATTTTGAGTTCAATCATATTAATTCTCCACCATTAGTTATTGATTTGATTAATGACATTTGTAAACTATTTGCCAAACATCATTCCGTCTTTGCTAAAAAAAATTTGAATTAATACTAATCGAGAACAATGAAACATTCTCCCTAATTGTTATAGAGTGATGAATCATATCTTGATTATCTAACTACGTTCATATAGTTTATGCCATATTCAATGACTACTGACTGAACTACCCATGATTAGAATAATTCATTTGTAGTATCAAAACATAGAAATTCATATACAATATAACTTTGAAAATCTCAAGTAAAATGGATTTTTTTACATACGGTTAGTTCAGTGAACTTATTCTCTAACAAGAATTTGTACATTTGTTTAAATTTCTCCACACTTTTTTCTTTAATATTGACTACATCCTTTACAAGAAAAAAATGGTGTATTCTAGTCTTTTTACATTATGTTAATGTCTAGTCTTAATAAAATAATGAATATAAACGATTTAGGGATAATACATACATATCTCATAATTATAATCTTATAATAATTTCATTTGCAATCTATAATTATCTCATGAATTTATCGTATATATCTAAATATGTACATTATAAGATTTAATAAAATTGAAAATTTTGAAATATTATTAATGAAGATTATCCTTACCCAACAAATAATTTAAAGTTTAATTAAAAAACGAGACTATTAGATTAACATTAATTATTTTACTTTTATTTATAAAAACTGACTAATTTACAAAAATCAACCGAGTAATTAATAAACTAATTGTTTTTAACAACGTGAGTTAATAAACTAATTGTTTTTAACAACGTGAGTTATTAAAGTAAATCGAATTAAAAAGTTAAAAATCGAACAGAAAGATTAACCGATTCAAGGTTTTTACAGTTAAACCGGTAGTTTTTTAATTGTTAAAATTCATACATCACTTATCAAAATAAACTTGCAAGTAAGACATATTTTTGAGAATCAAGTAACGACAAACTGGTTATACTAATCAATTAATTTGTAGTATCTTTCGTTATCCTACTATAATAAGAAGTGCGTCAAAAACATTATTATGATTATATGATATGCTGATTTATATAATTGCTCTCTAACTACTATTTTTAGGGATCTAAGGACATGCACGATAAAAGTCTTCCATATGTACTTCTTCATCGACTGGATTTTGTAAATTATTGGATATTAACCAAAAAAACGTTGAAACCCATACGAAATTATGTACTTTTAGAACGATTTGCCTGCAGATTCATTGCCCCTGGCTAGTATTCACACTGCTTTATCCTGTGAATCAACAGTTACTACATAGAAATATGGTCCTTCGTTTCAAAAATTATACATAGATCTTTATTCGTAGGCATGTCCTTTCTATTTGCACGAGACCTACTTTCAATCGTGAACATTTTCAGGGAATAGAAAACGTGAAAACAGATAAAAATTGGCGCATTTAATTGTGCAGGCAAAATTAAATGCCCCCTGAGTGTGATGGGTCCATACTTCAGAAGAAATCCATGGCTGACCCGGCACTCCTCTATTAGTTCCTTTTGTTCAACGCTTAATTCAATGGATAGAAACATTTCCATCAACCTTCGCCGACCGCATCTGAGTGGTAGCAACCCATGTTTTTCATTTATCAACTTCATACCAGCTAACATAAAACTCTCTTTATTTTTAGTTGTATAGTTTGTTGAACCTTGCAATCCTTTAATACGAAAATATTCCCAATAAAATGCTGATGTTAGTAGTTCCAAGTTCGAAGATGTTGAATTCATAAACAGCTGTCGGAATGTTTTATAATTATCATGAATCGTATGTTAGCGTGTCTAACCAAGTTTTTTCATGATCTGAATTCATTTATACATCTCATCGTAATAAACATAATTTCCATTTGCCCGAGGGATAATTCCTACTCACAGAAAAGATCAGGCATGGAGAGTTAATTTGTTCTTGTCCATGAATTTGGCCCACTCTGGAGAATTGCCTGTGATACGTGCATGGTTTGCATGGCCATCCATGGGTCCTCTGTTTGCCCCTGTTTTGTGATTACAGAACAGAGGAGAG
>JAOSBN010000009.1:7110049-7131674 GCA_027563595.1 Erythroxylum suave
CACACACACACACACACACACACAAACACACACACACACACACACCCACACGCGCACACACACACATACACGCACGCACACGCACGCACACACACACACACACACACACACACACACACACACACACCATATATTACAAAACGAACACCTTACTTATAGAACTAAGCCTTCATTGCTTCTCAAAAACTGTGATTATTGCCTACAACAAAACTAGCAACACTCCAATAAAAAGGTTTATTGTTTGAGAATTAAAATTAAAATCTAGTCATAAAATATTTAGGAATTGGTTTGATATTATATATAATTCAAAACTTATTTGAAATTTTATTTAAAATAAAATTAAAAATTAAATAGCTCTCTGGTGTTTAAATTTGACTGACAAACTTTTATAATTGTTAAATAATTAACTCCCAAAATGTTGTCTAAATTTTCAATGTAACCAATGTGGACTATGAAGAAAACATAAAAAATTTCAACTGACATAGATGAGGAATATTTGTAAAAATAAAGTAATGTCAAGAAGAAAAACAAATAAGCATGTTGGCATTTAATTTAGATGTGAAAAGGAACAAATTAAATTTAGGAATTTTACATTGACTTTCATAATTGTCTTAAATAGTTTTTGATATCCTTTTATTTTGATTTGATTAAATGGTATTAAAGTTGAATTTATAATATACTCAAATGGAAATAGTTGTTGATTTTAATTTTTTTTAGTTTGTGCCCTATAACCAATTAGTTGGTTGTAGTTTAGTCATATAATTACTTATAGGCATTCTTTATCATTCTTTATCTTATACATATTTAGTTGTATACAATAAATTCCATAGGACAAATATAAATTACAAATGAAATTTTGATAAGATCATTATTAAGAGATTTATATTACAATTATGTTTTATTCCTAAATTTTTCTTAGTCTTTTTTTATTGAGACTGGACATTAATAGAGGGTAAAAAGACTAGCATACGTTTTTTTCCTTGTAAAAGAGTATTTAATCTCATAGACTAAAGTACAGAGAAGCTTGAACAAATTTGTGGCTATTTGTTAAAGAACAAACTTATTAAACTGGCCCTATATGATAATTTCATTTGTAACATTACTTGAATGTCTAAGAAAATTCTCATTGTGATGATTGTATAAGTAATCCATTGACTTGAGATCTTCAAAATATCTCATACAGTGACGAGCATGATTTGATACTACTTATGACTTATTCTAATCAAGGATAGCTCAATTGATAGTCATTGGATATAACATAAACTATGTGAAGATAATTGAATGATCAATATATGATTTATTACCCTAAAGTTATTAGGGAGAATGTTCCACTATTTTCTACTAGTATTGATTCGAGAAATCCTTGGCTAAGTTGGAATGACATTTTGTAAATAGTTTATAATATTATTAATGAAATCAATTACTAATGTTTATAAACTAACATGATCGGACTAAAATTAAGTAGATATTATTTTTCATGTTCAATATCTAATTAGAACATTGTATGATGAAAGGATTAAATCATACATAAAAATAATGCATAGAAATGTTAGTCAAAACCATTTTGACATTCTTAAATATTTGGGTAGTCATAGTACGTTGTTAAATGTCAATCTTGATATATGGATATAAATTGTTTAATAAGAGAACTAGAGACAAATTAAAAGAGTTTAATTTATTTTATCCTAAATATGATTTAGGCGTATAATTTATATTCATTGCCAACATATTTGAGAACCTAATGAGTCACATACAAATAACAGGTTGGAGAGAAAAAAGGTGTTTTAGTTCAGTTGGATGACTGTAAAATTTGATAAACTTTATGATTAAATATATGATATTTAATAAAAAAAGGATCAATATAAGATATTGAATCTTATTTGAATATAATTGGTAAGTTTAATTGAAATTAGAATTTAATTTCAATTAAATTACTAAAATATACAATACCTATTATAAATAGGCCTAGGCTCCTAAGGAGCTGGGACTTCTTGCCTAACTCTCCCCAAAATAGTTGCAAAGTTCTCTCAATTTGTTTTATAGATACTATTAGAGGTTGAACATATGTGTGGCTACGGTGGTGCTTAAGATAAGCCAATTTTATATAAAATTCAAAGGAAACGACAAGAAAAGGATTAATCATTGGAATAAGGTATAAATTAAGACTCATACTTTATTTTGTTTTATATGTTAATCATGTTATACAATTTTAAATTATCTTGTCTTTTGGAAAATTATACAAAAAGATTTCATAATTACTTCACTATATGCGGGACAGGATCCCGCCTTGATTTTCCAACAATTTTATCATAAAATTTTGGTTGAAGTGTATTTCATCACAATATTTAATCGTAATTTCATAAATAAATTACATTTTATAAAGTAAATAAGGTTAATTTATTGGTTATAAAATTCTATTTCAATGAAGTTATGGTTGTTTCGTCATATTTTTAAACATGAAAGTATGCATTTGAAATTATTTATTAGAGAAAGCACAATATTATATCATTATAAGGCAATAAAATTAAAGACTTTTTATTTACTTAATAAGATCATTTTCTTGTACAAACCGTTAATTGGGGTTAACATATTTCTTATATATTGTATGAGGAGATTACAATATATAATTTAAAATTTTGTATATAAAAAGTATGGTTATAAGAGAAAGCTAACTAATGTATAGATAAGAATATAAAAACTCATTATATCCTAAGAGTTATAATAGAAAACTAATTAAGTTGTAGATAAGAATACATACAATAATTCACAAATAATGATAAAGAGTTACTAATATCTTAACAAAATTACCATTGTCCTAAACCCCCTGCAATTCCTTGCCCATTAAGAAGAGGAACTTTAAAGCACAAATAGTTAAATTTCTAGATTTACAAGGGCTTGGTAAATATATCTATTGGTTGATTTTCTGAATTGAAAAAAGAAACCTTGAGTTCATCATTTGCTACCTATTCCCTTACAAAGTGATACTTCAATTTTTTGTGCTTAGTTCTTTGATGGAACACCAAATTAGAAGAAAGATAAATCGCTCCTATATTATCACATCACAACTGATTTTATAAAATTGAAAAATCAAGTTATTTAATTAATGATTAAAGCTATATTAATTAGGATGTTTCATTTGCAATTGCCTTGTACTGAGTCTATATTGATGACTTATTTATTGTAGGCAACATCTTTGCTAACCATGATATTAAAGAAGAGCTCCAAAATATTCCATAACCATTGATGGAACGTTTGTCATCTAGATCACTACCCAATCATTGTTTGTATAAAAACAAAGAGCCGCAGACATAATACCTTTAAAGCCGTCAGATAACACAACAATATCTTTAATGCTTTCCAATGAACATCACTCAGTATATGCATGAATTGGCATAATTTATTGATAGTAAATGCAGTATAAGGTTGGTTATAGTAATATATTTACAATCTCCAACAAGATGCTGATATTGGGGCAAACATTCATATAGTTCACTTATGGCTTTTGTTAAGCTTGGTGACATCTCCATTGGAGTAAAATAAGGATTAAAATCTTGTAAACCCAATTTCTCTAGTAGTTCAAGAATTCATTTTGATTGTAAGAACAATAGTCTTTGCTTATATGTGCAACATCTATTCTAAGAAAGAAAGACAAATCTTTAAGGTCTCGCATAAGAAATTATATTAGAGTAAAGTAATAAATTTTGAAACGAATTAAGGTCAAGAACTAATGACAATAATTTCATCAACATGTAATAATAATGTGTGCGTGTGTGCGTGTGTGTGTGCGTGTGTGTGTGTGTGTAGCGAGAGAGAGAGAGAGAGAGAGAGAGAGAGAGAGAATTAGATCATCATTGCTATAAATAAAGAGAGAGTTGATAAGTGTAGATTATAATATATTTTGCTAGATGTTTAAGTGTGTTTTTAATTATTTATTAGATGATTTTCATGTCTATAGGCTTACAATTATGTTATTGTTAATATTTGTATGTATACGAAGTGTTTGTTTGGTTTAGACCAAGAATTTTATATTTCAAGAGGTATTTGACGTGTTTGTGAGTGTTGGAAGTTAGGCAATTGGAGAATGAAGAAGATGGAGGAAGATTGAAGGTGTCATGATGGTGCACATTTAGTTGACAAAGATAAAATTACCAGGAACATAATTATTACTCCTATGTCATGATCGTAACAAAGAGTTTCTAGGCGCAAGTTTTTTCATCTATTTTAAGTTTAGGGTTATTTTTGGAACTAATCAAAGTGGGAAAACCCTAGTTACATCCCCAAGTCCCTAATACACTATTTAAAGACATGGAAAATGCCAAAAAAACTCAACAATCAATAAATCAAGGTGGTTCAAAGTGGAGTGATCAATAAAGCTTCTCAAAATTTCAACATTCCAGATCAAGGAACAAATTTTTTTATTCTTTTTCCCTTATTTCTTTCATTATTATTGATGTGTAATTGGATTTATAAGATTTTTGTCAAGTCTCTGAAGTTTTAAATTCATTAGGATTTGTTATGTCTTTATTTTTGACTTTATTTATTGTTGAATTCAATATATTTCTGGATGTTTATGATAATTCTTTATACATAAACTTGACAACAAATTGAGAAAGTGAGCCAAAATTCATTAATGTTAGATTGTATAATGGGAGTTGGCAATTTAATAGACCCTTAATTATAAATTTAATGATCAATTGAAGAGAGATCTTGGTTGTGAAACTAATTATTTATTAGACAGCTTAAGATCTAATTGAAGACGTTAGGAATAACTTTGTGAATCAAGAGATTGGAAATTTTGAATTTATTCATTGATTATATCTTGAGGGAGAGCAATTAATACCATAGGAAATCTAGGATCAAACACATAAATTGATTCAACAAGATAAAGTGAATGAAATAAAGAAAGAAGAGTTCCTTAATATTCAATCTTGGTCAATCTCAATTTTTATTGGAAACTGACTTGCTAATTGTTTTATTTTTATTATTATTTGCTTTAAATTATGTTATTTAATGATAGTCAAATCAGTTTCATGTTAACTTAGACAAATTAGGGTTCAAATTGTTAGTTATTGCATAACCTTCATGGGAACGATAACCTCTTATACCACAAGATACAATTTGTATACTAGTAGGTATTGAGAGTTTTATTATTAGATTTGAAACTCGATCAACAAGGGTTATTAGCCTTGGAAGAGTTAAATGCAAGTTATGAAAAAAAAACCATCAAGTCTAGAGAACCTTGTTCATAGGACTGACTTCAAACTATAGAGAGATTGCTGCAATTTGTAGACAAAATTCAAATTGAACTCATCAATGAAACCAATAGATTGCTTTACATAAATGTTCTTGGTTAGTCGCCATGGAGGAAGGCATTTGAAATATCAAGTTACTTAATAGGTCAATGATGTATTGAAACTATGGAAAAAATTGTTTTGATTGTTATAACTTTTATCACTAGACTAAATTTCTCTTTGTGATTCATACTAGATTCTTATATAAAACCATTGGCCAATAGTCTGGCTTTATATCTATCAATAGAACCATCATGGTTCCTTTTGATGAAGTACACTCATTTATTATTAAAAATGTTAGCTTGTAAAGGTTTAAGTAATAAATTCTTGGTGGAATTGGATAAAATAACATTTATTTCATCTATCGTGCCCTTTTGACACTCTAAATAAATTTTAGCTTGATTTTATGTTTGTGGTTCATTTTCAAAATAATTTATTTGTAATTATTTTCTCTGTAATATTTAATTCTTTATATTGCATAGTTCTTTCTTAAGACCATAGGATGGTACTGTTAGCAGTTAGAGGTGGTATAGAAGATATGAGTTCGTAGTTAGATAAGTCAACACTTAGATTAATACTTAGTGAACAATAATTAGTTAAAGGAGAGTTATATTAAGGAAGTTAGAGTTATCTTATAGAAGTTAGGTAAGGATAGGAGATATATTAAGTGTAGGTTGTGGTAAATATGAAGGATTAGGAGATTGAGGTGAGGAAGGAGTTTATAGGGAAATAGAGTTTATACTAAATTACATTGAAGAAGAAAAGGAAACAAATAAGCTTAACCATAGTGAATGGGGAGATGAAGGAACAACTTTACTATTTAAAATCCACTTCTTACCAGGAGAACTATTTCCATCTAAAGAAGTATTCCTAGTTATATATAGTTGATTACTGTCCAAATCCAAACATAGATGACCATGATGGTTTAGTGTAGACCTAAATAAAAACATTGCTTGATTCGATATAAAAATTTATGTTTATTATAGGGATGACGATATGGGTAAATTGCAAATCCAAAAAATTTTATTTCCAGTATATTTTCAATTGGAGTTAAATGGTAATTTAAAAAGTATTACCTTATTTAAACTTAAACTAGGCATGGAATTAATATTATTAATGACAACTTGAAAATCATGTGTTTAAAACATAAAAAGAATGAAGGAATAATGAAGAAGAGTTAGTTTTAAATCAACTGCATGCCTGATTTTTAACTAAAATATATAGTTTATTGCTCATGAGTGTTGGGGGAAGTGATTCTATGAATAATTCCTTTTTCTTTGAAATACGCATTTAAAATTTGAAATTTACCATCCAATCTGAGCAAAAGCTTCTATTTTACAATTAAATTGTAGAGAAATAAAAGATTCACGTTCTTTAAAAATATTAAAGACATCACTTTTATTAAGTAAAGGAAATAACTATGAATAATTTGAGAAATCATCTAAAATAATAATAAAATATTTGAAACCATTATTGTTCAGCAGAGGAGAAGGTCCTTAATCATTTGAATATATAATTTCAAAAGAATTATTGCTCTTAAGTTCAACTAGAGGACGAGATAATTTGGCTAACTATCCTAAAGCACAAGAAAAACATTTAAAAGAAGGACTAAAAACTGTAGAAGAAGACACTTTTCTTTTATTATTTGAGAAATTTTTTTAGCATTGGGATGTCCTATTGTAGCATACCAAGATTCAAACAATTCAGACTTCAATAAAAGATTTTGCGATTATAATTTTAAAAACTCATATAATCCACCTTTACTCCTACCTTATAATATGATTTCCTTGCTTTCCTACTATTTAACTAAGAAATAGTTATGATGAAATTAAAAAGGTAATCATTGTCCTTTGTAAATTGTTTAATTGGTAGTGATAATTTAGAATTCTATGGAATATGAAGAACATTACTTATATGAGATATATGCAAAATTTGGCCATTACCAAGCTTTAGTTGATTATTACCTCTGTATTCTTAAGGATTGACCAACAATTGATATTCTAGGGTGTATAGTAGGTAGCTCCAATGTCTGGATACCAAATTGAGAATACAAAGTTATTATAAAAGAAAGTATAGTTTTTTAATAATAAAAAGAAAATAATTGAATAAAATAAATTAACATTTACAATAGGAGTCTTACAAAGAAAGTCCTCATAAAATGCTGCAGTTGAGACCCTCACACTAAAAGTCCCAATTGAGAAACCTCGTAGTTAGTAATCTTATATCCCCCTTTTGAATCCTATGAGAAAAGATACCAAATTAGGGCTTCCACCTCTATGTTGATTCTGAAGTCATATATCATCTCATCACCCACCGGGTTGGGGTTTAATCGCTTCACTTCTTGTTTATGTAGGTTTAAGGCTTAATCTTCTTTATCTTTTGAAAATATGCAGACATTCCAAGTTTTTGATGTTCAGATCATCAAATACACATCCACACTAGTAGAGAGGAAGATAGTCAACTTCTCCATGTTAAGCTAAGTTGTTCTTCGGGTAAGCAACTTTCTTCACCCACGTACCTACTTTTAGTATGAACATGTTAGAGATATGGTCTAATGGAAATCACTTTTAGTATTTATTGTATAATTCTTTTCTATTAATAAAAAGGCTTTTTCATTAATTTGATGTTCATGTTCTTTATATATTGATAATGATCTTAATTCAAATTAATGAAGTCTTTGATACATTATATAGCATGAAGGAAATCATGATGAGATCTTGATAATGAGACTTCTATCATGTATAATTATGTTAGTATCTAAATTATCCTTAGTCATAGGATTAATAAGCCGGGACATTATTAATCTGGACAGAATAATGCTTGTCATACTTCTTGATTAGATCAAGCAATGGATCTCATAAGCTATAAACATGAGTTGTTCATATTTAACAAATAGATGCTTGTTAAGAGTAGTAAGTATATTGGATGACCTGCTATCAAACAATCATATGGATAATCTATTCTAGTGTCAACGATAGTCTCATCATGGCAATGGTGCAAATACCCTTAAACTTGAGGTGCTCAAGGATATTTTAGATACTAATCCTGTACTTCAACTTCATTCCTAGTTATCTCTTAGAGGTTGCTAATAAGGTGGTTATTGGGTACAACCTAGGGTATTCAAAGGTAATTGAGTAGCCAATAAAGGATTCACCACTCCTAATAGAAGGAGATGATACCTACGACCTCTTGTCAAGGTCATTACTTAGGAATCTCTGACCAGAGTGGAAATTTCATGAAGATAGTCTTTAGTGACATATCCAATCGAATAATAAGCCTCAGGGACAAAAACAAACATCACTTGGGCTAGATATGACGTGGTCAGTCTAATGGGAGTTGACACTTTGACTATCCTCTAAACTGAGTAAGTTATAGATGGTGAAAAGATGAATTGTACGGGAACATTGTCTATAGAAGGGTTCATAGTCAAACCACTGACTTTTTGGTCAATTGGGGATCATGATGTGTTATTAGATACTGCTCATGACTTGCTTGAATTAAGTGTTAATTAAAGTGGCCAACATAACTGGGAATCTAATGGGTCATATGCATTGAAGATGCAAAGAATGAGTAAAAATTTTTTGAATGGGGATAAAAGATATGAGAGATACATAATTAAGCTACATAAGAATGGTAGTTTAGGGTCCTTTGATTATGAATCATATGAAAAATGTGAATCTTGCTTATTAGGTAAGATGACAAAATTATCCTTTAAAGAAGTGGTGGAAGTTTCATGCTAAATTAAGTGAGATTAAAAGCCACTTAATTCCCACTAACTCTCTATTAATGTTGGGGTTAGAGAAAGGACGAAGAGTGTAAGAAACATAATTTTTTGTGCAAGTTTTGTGTGAAAATAAAAGACTTTTTGGTGAAATGTTCATCATTTTCTCTCACTCATTACAAACACTCTCTCAAAGAATACACCATAAAGCTAGCACTTTCTAGCCATCTCTTAAGAGGTTTAAAGCTTTTCTCTTCACGTGGATATCATTAAAGTCGTCCTTCTTTGGTCGTTGTGGTTTATAACAACCCTAAGAGGTGAAGACAACGAAGAACGAAGGAGATTGTAAGGTACATATCGTAATTCATGTTTTGTTAAAGTTACATCTAATGGCACTTAAAAGTTCTTGGCTTTTCAGTATTTTTAATATTTCTGCTACTATTTTCTATTTTTGATGCAAGTGGTTCATGATCAAAACCAAATAGAAAAGACCTTGCTTAGATGTTTAAGGAACGTTGTATACTGGTTCTGCACTCTGATTCCATGTTCTTGAGAATAATGATTTCTCTAGCCCCAATGATTTCTTCTAGGATAAGTTCTGAATATGATTTATGCCTGGCATGAATTCTTCTAGCATACCTCTCTTTCCAAATTTTATGCTCATAAAGACCTATAACTAGTAAGTATATTAGCTTCTCTGTCTTAGGGATAGAATTTTATGTTGCTAACTAGTAAATGATACTGGTTATGGAATTTTCTGAGAAATTCCAGAGGCATTTATGCTTCACTTGTTTCCAAATCACCTTATCCATTGGACACATGAAAAACAAATGATCCTTAGATTCTTTATGTGTATAACATAGAGCAAAGTATTTATTTATTTGTAGATACGGGAGTTTGCTAGTTGTATTAAGTCTGTTACACATGATAAGCCAAAACAGAAAGGAAACTTTAGGGGGTAAAACATGGTGCGAAATGATTTTATGCTATTCCACCTTTGGATTCCTTTTTCTAATCAGGTGTTTTGTGAGCCTGTTTGATAGCCTAAAAGTATATTGATACTTCCAATAAAAGGTGTCATCTTTGGATGGATCTGAGAGATATTGAGGTTGCAAATGTTTTAGAATATCAGGGAACATTTAGGAAGTACTGTTGGTAAAGGAACTTAATTTAGTTTGAGAGGAAAATGAGAGAGAGTTCATAGATGTATCTTAGAAATGGATAAGTGATACTCGTCTAGCCCATTTGTCAAACCATAAAGTGATCAATCTCCCATTACTAATTCTATAGAAAACATCATGTTTGACTAAGTTCTTCAAATAAAGTAACTGGTTTAAGATATAAGAATAATAAGAACTTGCCACCATTTCCCACTTAGATCAACATTTTAGAAAGTAAGAGTGTAGCCACTTAATCCACAAGGATTTCCTATCCTCAAGTATCCACCATAACCTCTTAAGAATAAGAAATTGGTTAGTCAATTTTACCAAATAGATGTTAAACCCCCCCCCCCCCCTTCCTCCTTTAGAAGACAAATATCAGCCTGCTAGGCTTTAGCAGCCCCTCTAGTTCCATTGGAGTGATTCCGTAAGAAGTTTTTGAATATTTTTTCCATTGACGTAATTATATTTTTTGAGAGGAAAATATGTGAAATTCAGTATATTGGCAATGAGTTAAGCCCCAATTTGATAAGCTAAACTTTGCTTACATAAGTTAGGAATCTATTCACCTATGAATGAATCCGTCTTTGCATTTTTTTCAACAAATGGAATACATTCGAAATAAGTTAACCTCTTGGTGGAGATAACTCAAAGGAGGGGTTTTCCATTATCATCCCAATGATGGAAGCTATTTGGGATTCTAAGGAAGAAGCAGTTTTTGAAATAAGGAATTATCTTTTGTTGAAATTGAGCTACAACCCAGAAAAACTTTTAAATCTATTCAGAGCCTTCAAAAGGTTTGGAGGGAATCTACTTTAGCTCATCAGAAAAGAAGAAGGTCATATGCAAAAGATATATTAGTAAGAACACTTTTCTTATAACTAGAATGAAATTTGAACTTGGGATTAGCCTTTCCTATTTAATGATTGAGTTAAGAGTTTTCGTACACAATATAAACATATAAGGGGAAAGAAAATCCCCCTGTCTAAGACCCTTAGTGGCCATAACATATTTTGAAGGACTCCTATTGATCAAAACTAAAAAGCCAGTCGTAGATATACATTCCTTCAACGAATTGATGAATATTGCTGGAAATTCGTGACCATACAACACCTTCCATAAGAAATTCCACCTATTACTATCATAAGCCTTGTGAAAATCAACTTTGATAATACAATTAAGAGTATATCCGGATCTAGAATGCCCCTTGAGCAGTTCTTGAACAATTAAAATATTATCTCCAACTTGGCTATTACAAATGAAAGCACTTTGATTATCACTAATGATTGGAGAGATTAACTTTTTCACTCTATAGGTAAGTAAATTAGAAATGATTTTGTAGAGGAAGTTTATGCAAGCAATGGGCCTGAGGTACTTGAAATATGAGGGGCTTGATCCTTTAGGAATTAAATATAAGAAGGTCTTGTTGATTTCTTTAAACAGCTTCCCATTTGTTAAAAATTCATAAACTGCTTATTCCATATAGTTCCTAATGATATTCTAAGATTTTTTGTAAAAGAAATCATTCAGTCTATCTAGTCTAGGAGCCTTTATATCATTCATTTTGAACAAAATCTCCTCAATCTCCTTGTCTTCTATAGATTTTGTTAATGGAGAACAATCTTTTGGGTTTATCTTTTTGGAAATGATTCCAAAAAGGTCACAATTTGAAACACTATCTATGCTGGAAATCCCAAATAGAAAAGTAAAGAACTTGATAGCCTCCTCTTAAATATCATGTTGATTCTACAATTGAGTCCTTATATTGCGAGTGATAGTAAATATTATGTTTTGATTTTTTTAGCTAAAATGATGTTAAAGAAAAATTTAGAGCACCCATCACCAACCTTAAGCCATCATATAACTTCTGGATGTCAGATAGTTCTTTTCTTGTTATTAAAGCATTTTTAGTACTAGAACCTCTAAAAGAATTTAGGAGTTTGAGTTCCTTCTTGATACCCTTCATCATTTGAACACATATGAATTGTTTAGTACCCTTACATAAACTTTCAATAGCTTTCTTGTATATATTAGTGAATCCAGGTTCATTAACCAAAAAATTATTTAACCTAAAAGGAAAAATGTGACATATTTATATAATAGCTCTTCAATCTTGAATGGAGTATGATTCGAAAACAAGGGCTCTTTGAAATTAGCAATATTATTGGGGGCCTAACTCAGCCAATTGGCATTCACTAGTGCTCTATCAAGTTTTTTCCTGATAAACTAGTTAGAACTTTGTTTATTAGACCAAGCGAACAGCTAGCCCAACTGCTTCAAATGTATTACACCTAGATTTTCCACGTAATTCTTGAAATCTTCTGAGAAATTTCTTAAACTATAGTTGCTTTGGGCTACCGATCTGTACAGTGTAGTGTTAAAATTACCACATAACAAATAATGTTTATCAATAGTATTGCTAAAATTCACTAGGTTATTATAAATTTGCTTGAATAAATAAAGGAGATGACAATGTATACTTTCCCCTATAAGATGCACAAACTGAGGTGAATAACTTGATCAGTAGTATTAATAACATCCACTTGGGTGAGCTTTAAATTATAGAAAATAACAATTCTCCCAAAAGTATGATGAGAATGATTAGTGAGCATATTCCGATAAGTCCCAAAATCTTCAATTTACTAACAATTTTAGACTTTATTTTTGTTTCTAAGAACACTACAATTAGGGGCTTCTCCCTTTTTACAAAATCCCTTTATGTTTTTTTCTTTTTTTGGCACCATTGCCAGGTATTGTTTTCTTAGCATCCTGTTTAGTTAGGTTACTTTAATTTAAGAGTCTTTGATACTTTTCCTTGTGTATTTTTAGGTGCATGATCTTAAGGAGCACGCGAAGATAGATTGAATTTAGTGACGAAGAGTTATCTGATATCACAAGGCACAAATGAGAGTTAAGGAGAGTGAAGCACCAAGACATTATACAAAGAAATATGGTAGAAGAAGGAGAGCAAGGAGGAGCTAAGAGGACATTGATGGACTTTATGAGGCCAAGTTTTAATCCTTAAGGAGTGTAAGGCCAGTGATTTAAGCTAATAATTTCGAGATGAAATCGACACTCCTTAATATACTTCAAAGTAGTGTACAATTTTATAGGCTATCTAACAAAGATCCCAAAGCCTATATTGCAAATTTTTTTTAAGATCTGCGACATCTCCTGGTTTAATGGGATGTCTGGTGATGTCTTGAAGTTGAGGTAGTTTTCTTTCACTTTGAGAGATTGGGCAAAACCGTGGTATAACTCTCTTAGTTCAGGGCAGATCATTACTTAGGAATAGTTAGTCCAAGCATTCCTCGCTAAATACTTATTGTTGTCCAAGACAACAAGAATCATAAAGGAAATCACAAATTTTCAATAGAGTGATGGGGAGCCTTTATACGAAGCGTAGGAGAGGTTTAAAGAATTACAGAGAAGTTGTCCCCACCACAACGTTCTAAGGGAGTTCCTATTCTAGACATTCTACAATGGTGTAAATCAGAGCACTGGAGGAACCATAGATGTAGCTACTGGAGGTTCTGTGGTGAGAAAGACTATTGATGCAACTCATGACCTTTTAGAAGAAATGGTGAGCAATAGTTATATATGGTTAAGTGAGAGGAGTATACAGGGGCAAAAGGTGCAAAAAGGTATGATCTTGATTAACTCCATTATAGCTTTATAGGCATAGATCATAACCCTTACCAAGCAGTTAAGCAGCATGTAAAGGAGCATCTTCATCTACGGCCAAAGCTATGCATTTGCAGTGTGAGTTATGAGAGCAAAACAAATATAGCTCAACTGAATGTTTCTTGTTGGGAGCTAGTGGTATAGAATAGGTAAATTACTTAGCTAGCCACAAAGAGGTAATAATCCTAACTCTAACACTTACAATCCGGGGTCAAAAAACCACCCAAAATTTTCTTGGGGTACTAACTATACAGGTGGTCAAGCAAGACCCTGAGGACCTTCTGGATTTTAGTAAGATCGACTTAGATCTGTAGAGATCAAAATGGATAAATTGATGGATGTTTTGGGGTTCAAACTAGTAACTCAAGAAGAGAATCAGATTGTGAAGAACCATGCCTTATCCATCCATAATTTAGAGGTTCATGTAGGTCAACTTGCTAATGCTTTGTCTTCTAGAAGTGTAGGTATCCTACCAAGCAATGCTGAGGTCAACCCAAGGGAAAAACTCGAGGCTATTACACTTCAAAGTGGTAAGTAGGTGGAGGAACCAAATTTGCAAAAGGATAGCCAAGAAAAAGGGAAAGGCAAGGACATAGAAGAAGAGAAAGAAGAAGAAAGGTTTTATATACCACAACCACTCTACAAGCCTAAACTTCTGTATCCATAAAGGGTGAGACAACAACAGATGGATGCTCAGTTTTTCAAGTTTTTGGAGAAATTGAAGAAGCTACAGATTAACTTTTCATTGGCGGAAGTCTTGGAGTGTATACCCAAGTATGCAAAGTTTCTTAAGGACATACTCACACACAAATGCACTTGGGAGGACAATCAGACTGTAACTTTGACAAAAAATTGTAGTTCAATCATATCAAGCCAAATGCCTTCAAAACTACAAGATCCAAGGAGTTTTACTATTCCATGTGCTGTTGATGACTTTGAATTTTATAAATGCTTATATGATTTAGGTGGAAGTATTAACTTGATGCCTTTGACTGTTTTCAGGAAATTGGAACTAGGAGAGGTCAAGACAACAGCTATTCTAATTCAACTTGTAGATCAATCCATCAAGAGGCCATTTAGAGTTGTAGAAGATGTATTGGTAAAAGTGGAAAAATTTATTATTCCTATTGATTTTGTTGTGTTGGATTTTAAAGCTAGTAGAAAATTTCCACTAATTTTAGGTAGGCCCTTTTTGAATGCTAGTAGGGCATTAGTTCATGTTCATGAAGGAAAATTTTTTTTGAGAATTAATAATGAGCAGGTTGAATTTAATATGTTAAAATCTTTGAAGAAACTGATGGATGGTAATGTATGTATGAAAATTGATGTTGTGGATAAATGTGTGAAGGAGGTTGAAGAGGAAGTTGATGATGTGCGCAGGGATGAGAGTGTGAAAGAAGAGCAATTATGTGAGGAAGTTGATATACCACACCACCTTCTAGTGTTAAGCCCCCACTTTAGAGCTTAAACCCTTACCTTTCTATTTGAGATACACCTTTTTAGGTAAGAACCATAGCCTACCCATCATTATCTCTAATCAATTGGATTATGAGCAAGAAAAGAAAGTGGTGGCGACCATTAAGAAGAGGATGAGAGTCATGGGGTGGTAAATTTATGATATTAGGGGGATCAACCCTAATACGATGATGCATAGGATTAACCTAGAAGAAGGATGTAAAACTGTGTGTGAAAGACAAAGAAGGTTAAATCCAAACATGCAAGAGATTATAAAGAAAGAGGAAGTAAAGCTTTTTGATGCGAGGATTGTTTACCCTATTTCAGATAATGAGTGGGTGAGTCCAGTGCAGTGTGTGCTTAAGAAGGGTGACATGATAAGGATAGAGAATGAACATGGTGAAAAGATTTCTATTAGGACCATCACAGGTTGGTGAGTATGTATTGGTTATAGGAATCTAAATTTGGCCACCAAGAAAGATCATTTCCCCTTACCTTTTGTGGAATAAATGATTGAAAGGGTGGCTGGTCATTCTTTTTATTGCTTTCTTGATGAATATTTAGGGTACGATAAAGTGTATATATACCCAAAAGACCAAGAGAAGACTACGTTCACTAGTCCTTATGGGACTTTTGCTTATCGGAGGATGCTTTTTGGCTTATGCAATACACCTACCATATTTCAAAGATGTATAATGGCCATATTTGCGGACATAATGAAATCTTTATGGAGGTATTTATAGATGACTTCCTATCTTTGGAGATTCTTTTGATCATTGCTTATTTAATTTAGACAGAGTGCTTCAAAAATGTGAGGAGTTCATCTAGTCTTAAATTAGGAGAGGTCTCATTTCATGTTCCAAGAGGGAATTGTATTAGGCCATAATATCTCATACAAGGGGATTGAAGTGAATCGTGCTAAGACTGAAGTGATTGAAAAGATACCACCTCCTACTAACATTAAGCATATCCGAGCATTCCTTAGTCATGCGGGATTCTACAGATAGTTCATCAAGGATTTTTCTCTTATTGTTAGAACCTTGATTCATTTATTATTTAAAGATATGCCTTTTATTTTTAATGATGATTGTTTAGATTCTTTTAACTGGTTGAAGAAGGCACTTACAAGAGCACCGAATTTGACATCACCAGATTGGCCTCTTCCCTTCAAGATTATGTGTGATGCAAGTGACCATGCTATTGGTTGTGTACTTGACCATCAGAAGGAGAAAAGATTGCATGCCATCTACTATACAAGCAAGACTTTGAAAGGTATTTGTATGTGAAAATTTTCGTTCTTATCTTTTGGGCTCACAAGTTATTGTTTATACACTCCATGTGGTGTTACGTTATCTCTTTGCCAAGAAGGATGCTAAGGCTAGGCTCATCTGATGGGTAGTCCTACTCCAAGAATTCAACATTGAGATTAGAGACAAGAACAGAGCAGAAAGTGTCGTAGCAGACCACCTATCACTACTTGAAGGGGGACATCATGAAGAAGAAGCAGAAATCGAGGAGAGCTTTCCTGATGAGGCTTTAATGATGGTAGACAATCCTTTTCATCCTTGGTTTACAGATATTGCAAACTTCCTTTCAGGTGGTATTCTTCCTTATGATCTTTCGTATCAACAAAGGAAGGGCTTCTTATTTCAATGTTCTAGCTATATTTGGGATGAACCTATACTTTATAAGATATGTGTTGACATTGTGATTCACAAGTGTTTCCTTGAAGATGAAATGCCTAAAATTTTGATTCAAAGTCATAGCTCACTTTATGCAGGCATTATGGAGCTAATAAGACTGCTACTCGGATCTTGGAGTGTGGATTTTATTAGCCAACCTTGTTCAAAGATAATTGAGATTTTGTATTGAAGTGTGATATATGTCAAAGAGTGGGTAACATATCGAAGAGGGATAAGATGTCGCTTTCAAATATAATGGAGGTGGAGATATTTGATGTGTGAGGCCTAGACTTTATGGGATCGTTCCCATCCTCATTAGGTAACACTTGCATGTTAGTTGGGGCTGATTATGTTTCCAGGTGGGTTGAGGTAGAAGTTACTCCAACTAATGATGGCAAGGTGGTTCAAAAGTTCATTAAGAAGATCTTTACTAGATTTGGGGTGCCTATAGTGATCATAAGTGAAGGGGGGACCCCATTTCTACAACAAACCATTTGAGGCTCTTCTGAGAAGATACAATGTCCATTATAAAGTGGCTTACCACCCCCAAACTAGTGGCCAAGCAAAGGTGGTGAACAAAGAGTTAAATAAGATTTTGGAGAAGGTAGTGAGCACTTTTTGAAAGGATTGGGCTTCGAAACTAGATGATACCTTATAGGCTTACAAGACAACTTTCAAAACATATATTGGTACGGCAAGGCTTGTCATTTTCCATTGGAGTTGTAGCATCGAGCCTATTGGGCGGTTAGGAAGTTGAACACGGAATGGAAGCTAGCAAGCAAGAAGAGATTGTTACAACTTGATGAAATGGAAGAGTTGAGATTTGAAGCATGTGAAAATGCTAAGCTATGCATAGAAAGAGCAAAAAGGTGGCATGATGCTCACATTAAAAAGGAGTTTAAGAGTGGAGACTTGGTGCTTTTATTCAATTCACAACTTTGGTTATTTCCCGAAAAGCTCAAGTCAAGTTGGAGTGGATGCTTCAAGATCCTTCAAATGTTTCCCCATAGAGCTTTGGAGTTGGAAAATGATAAGGGTGAAGCATTCAAGGTCAATGGGCATAGATGCAAGCCATATTAGGAAGGGATATATTCACAAGAAAGGGAAGTCATCTCTTTCCATTCATCCACTTTTTCATGAATGCATGTGGAATGTTCAAGCTAATGACCTTAACTTAGCATGTTTAGCTTTCTGTTCTTTATCTTTGTTTACTTGTTTGCTTGATTTATTTGGTTGTGATTATGTTTGACTTGAGTTTGCTTAATTTTTATTTAGATTTTGTTTGAGTTTTAACTTGTTTTCTCTTCAAATGTCTTACTGGTTGGGTGATTTTGATATGTTTGTAGGTTGTCTAAATGTTGAGAATGCATGCTAAGCTTAGAAGAGGTTTAAGAAGTTGGAAAAATTAGAGTGACCCACGATCGTGGGAAGGCTCTACAAAATCCTTCTGAAGCCTTAACCCACGATCATGGGAATTAGCATGTTTCCCACGATCGTGGGAAGGCTCTCTAGAAAGTTTCTAAAGCCTTAACCCACGATTGTGGGAATGAGGTTGATTCCCATGATCATAGGAAGGCTTTGTAGAATCTTTCTGGAGCTTTAACCTACAATCGTGGGAAAGACAGGGATTCCCATGATTATAGGAGAGACAGGGATTCCCATGATTGTAAGATACCCCCTCTGAAAAAATTTAAATCCCCCCCCCCCTTCTTCTTTCTTCATTTTTCAAATTTTCACATTCTCTCTCTTTTAAAAACACAAAACCCACTCTCCTAATCAAATTCTTCATATTTCACTCAAATCTTGGTATTTTCATCATTTATTCCATTAATTTTTCAAGCCTTTACACTTATTTCACATTAATCACTCAAGAATCCAAGGATTTGGTCATATTTTCCCTCTTTCTCTCTCAAAAATGTGCTCACATGATGTGCCAATATATCCTATGATGACTATAGAATTTTTCACCATTGTGCATTACAATGCTAAAATGGATACATTCTAGTTTAGGATAAGTGGCCATGCTTATCATTTGTGCGCTTTTTGATTTATCGAACACTAAGTTTAAGATTATAATAATGACTTTTATGTGGATGATTAGTGGAAAATTCTAATCGGTGAAACCAATTTTGACTCTAGGAATGCACCAAATACTTCAATTCATAGCACCGAGCACTTACTTCTTTATAAGTTTATGTGCTTAATGGTTTTTTTAACAAAACTAAAAGAAATAAGTGCTCGGCTAAGGAACTTTCCTTCCTTTGGTGCATGTGTTGTAAAATCAAAATAAATACCCCTTATTAGATTTTTCGATCTATTATGAGTTATGTTAATAAGAAAAGCTCTTATTTTAGCATGTCATACATTGTTACTACTTTGGTTTTATATTATAATCTTAATGTGGATAGTGTGCATACGGCTAGATATGATATGTTTGATGTATCTTATTTGAGATGCTTTGAAATTTTGGAGCCCCATTCTATAAAGTTTTGAAATCTTCAGATGCGCACTGCAATAAAAAATAGGAAGGCAAGGATGCAACCACTTCTCGGCCATCCACATCTCAAGTGCCCCTGGAGGCCCAAGAACAAGCAATGGAAGAGGAACCCACTGTAGTAGTAAAGGTTGACAAATTCCAACAAATCCTCGATCAAATGGCTTCTAACCATCAACAAATGACGCTGCAAATTAATGAGCTTGACACCTAGATGAGGCAAGTGAATAAGGAGTAATGGAACATTAAGAAGAAATTCCTCAAGTTCATGCAGAGAAATAACATTAAAGTCCCTTCTCCTACACCTTTGCCACCACAATCTCCATGGGCTTTCTTACCTTAAACTTTTTTTACACTATTCTATTTACTTTGTTACTCATTTTGTCTTTTTGTTTGGATTGATTTCTTTTTATTTGGTTTGATATTCTTTTGTTTGATTTGATGTCATTTTACCTTACTTTGTGATTACCTTGTCACATTGAGGACCTTGTGTTCTCTAAGTGCGGGAAGGTAACATTAGCTTTGTCAATTGCATTGTTTTAGTTTGTTTTAGTCACTATTTGCATTTTGCTAAATAGGATCCATGTTTTAGGCATATTAGGTTGTTTTATGTTATTTTGTGTTAAGAAATGGAACCACACTTGAATCATTTTGATTTGTTTTGCCATGAGATTCTGCATACTAGTTGGAATTAGATTGGATGCATTCTTGAACTCAGATTAGGCTACATGAGTAAAGAGTGAACCATGTCGAGTGAAGAAAAGTAGTTGGTTACATAAGCTTACTCACAATTTAAAACTTGAGCAAGGAGGTAGTGTAGATATGCATAATGAATTTCCATTTGAGCCAATGTAAGGGTTAAGCCTATATGACTCCATCTATAGTCATTTTATTTCTTTGTTTGTGTGATGCTTCCTTAGGTTATTACCTTTAGACTTAGGTTGTTACCTTTAGAATTTGCTTTCAATCTATTGGATGCATGCTTAATAGAGATGATTAAGGCACTTTTTGTGTTAACCTTTGACTTAAATGGCCTACCTTTTATTATCTCTTGCTACCCTCGTTGAGCCTTAACCCTTTTATTTCTTGAAATCGCCCCCCATTTTAGAAATTGAATATTAACCTACCCATTCAGAAGCTTAGTATAGTATTAAGTGATGCATTAGTTGGGATTTTTGCTACAAATTTTTTCCGAACTAAGTTAGATGATACTTTTGCTATTGAATCACATTATATTTAGTTACTATTTTGTTCATTGTTTCTTCCATGTTATTAAAAAGAAAAGAAAAAAAGAAAAGAGAAAAAGAAAAGAAAAGAAAAAGGAAGAACATTTTAGTAGCATCAATAAATGCAGAGTAGTAGTATATTTACACTTGTGTATCTTAGAATTATGCTTTGTTATCCCTTTGTCCATTTATTACTTAATGAATGCTTATGTCAAAAAGTTTACCCTTTTGACCCACCCACCTTAACCTTTACCGCATTACAACCCGAAGCAAGTCCTTTTGATCTATTTATGCATGCAATCATTGTAGAGGAAAATTGGTGTATTATGCATGCAATCATTTTGCATCCATACTTATTTTTGAATGATGATGCCATATGTTGAGTTTGCTTACATACATTAATGAAAATTAGTAGCTTGATATTTGAGTTGGCCAAATTTTGAGGGATTGCATGCTTTGATCTTTGTGAAAATAAAGCGTTGGAATTGATTAGTTGTGTTTGATTTTGCTTGAGGATAAGTAAATATTTAAGTGTCGTGACATTGATAGTTGTGCATTAGTGTGTTTTTTTCTAAGTATTTGACACGTGTTTCTTGCATAATAAGTTATTATTGTAGTGTTTTAGGATTAATTTTATATGTTTTTGTTTAGTTTGATCTTCATGGTTATTTTTTTATGTTTGATGTTGATTTAGGGTAAGAATTGATCATTTTGATGTAGGAATGAAGGGTGGCCACCTTTGCGATTGAGCTAGAGACCAAGAGAAGAGAAGAGAAGTGGAGGATTTATAACATAAGAACCCATGATCGCGGGTTTCATACCAATTCCCACGAAAAATAAGTTATTATTGTAGTGTTTTAGGATTAATTTTATATGTTTTTGTTTAGTTTGATCTTCATGGTTATTTTTTTA
>JAOSBN010000009.1:7147171-7193273 GCA_027563595.1 Erythroxylum suave
CAAAGCAATTTTTCCAGATTCACAACCTAACTCATCACTATCACCGAATTACTCCTTACACAATTCATGCATTTATTTACTGCTAAACCGTAAAACATTACCAAATCCATAGAACTTAAAACCTTAAAACTTCACTTACTGGATTTACATTTCAATCATTCAGCAAAAATTCCAGAAATAAGGAGAGGAAATGAGGGTTTCGGTGGATGGAGAAAAGAAAATAATAGCAAGACAATATACGGACTGAAGTATTTTCTTTGCAGGGTGTAGTAAGCAAAAACCAAAGACTTAAGAACAAGCTAGGATTCAGTGGTAGAAGAACAAAGGAAAGAGCAATTGATTTTGGTGATAGATGAACCAAGAGAAAGATCACTGAATGCAGCAACTTTCCTTGCCATAAGTGTGACTTAGGTGTCTCCTTTGTAATTTGACATATGTCTCTAAAGCATGTCTACCACTTGTCACTATTTCACTAGTCCACATGTCATCATGTAATTGGTCTGAAATTCAATATTTTTCCTAGTCCGAAAAAGTACCCTGAAATTTCCAGAAAAATTTCTAAAATTCTCCAAAAATTCTGAAATAATAAAATGACTCTCCAAATAAAATTTAAGCTCAAAAAGAATTCACCAAAATTTTAAAATATGCAAAATGTACAAAAATTGCCAAATCATATTAAATACACTCCAATTCAATTTTCAAGCACAAAAATCATATTTTTCATAACAATTACATTTACTATCAAATATACCAGGAAATGTCATAAATGCATGTACAATCATTACATGTGCAAAATTCACTATTCACGTGCATATATGAATGCATGATCATAGCCAAACAATTTAAAACACTCCTAACCCATTCCAAATTACTATCTTACCCTTCCCATCGGTGATGGGATGTTACAATAAACATTCCTCCTTCCTCCTGCATGTTCAGAATAAATTAAAGAATAGAAAACATAGACAGGAGAAGGATGCACCGAAATCATACATGTGGAAATTCTTCAAATTATAAAATCTTATTCAAGATTTTCTGCTCACCCTTAATACACTATTAACAACAAGCAACTCAAAGTGATGACAACTGAATAAACAAGAATTGTGTACATATACAAAGATAGAAGAAGGTTGGAGATGGGAAGTAGGAGGTACTAGTATTTCAACACCATTTGAAATCGGATAAACCAAGTTAGATCAAAACAAAACAATGACATTCCCACAGGACTTTCATTAAACACCTTGTAACCATGACATAACACCCATGCAAGTTTAACCATTTAACCCATCTATTCTCTTTCTTCAGCATATAGACATATTCAAACTCCTACCAAACAATTACACATGTCAATCCACATTCAAGTAGTCATACTCATCCCATGTTTGCTAATAACAAACACCACAAAAACAAAAACCCACAACAAAAGTTTGTAATACTTACTAGGTTCAGTTCTACTCCTTAAAGACGGTAGACGATAACTGAAGATAAGCAGAGAATGTTTTGCATGACTGGGGGATGAAAATAGCAGAAAATGAATGAGAGAGAGGAGGAAGAAAGTTTAGATGCAGGCTGGGGGGAATGATGGGATCGAGTAAAATTTGCACTTATGTGGGATGAGGTCGTTTATGTTGAAACAAATGGCATTGTCCTACTTAAATTTTTTTTACCGTTAAAACCTTTTTTGATGAAAGCGCAATTTGTTGTGCATTGCCATATTTAGTGACCTTATTTGGTAAACGCCGCTAATACATTTGGAAAAATGCAGAAAATGACGTATTTATATTATTATGATGTTATACATTTCACTACAGCTATATATTTTGTCGCAAAATGTTATACTTTGGCTATGAAAATTAGTTAGCGTCACAAAATGTTAACTGATAAATCGTTGCCTAATACGGAAATTTCGCTACCAATTATGTAAAACGTCGCAAAAACTAAACCATTTTTCTTACATTCTTAATTTTCTTAATTAATTAATATATATGAAAAATTAATCTTGTCACTTATATACGCAATTGTTCTTCATTTGCTTATTTTTTAGAAATTAGTAATCTTTAAATATAATTGGTTAGAAAAGTTTTATAATTATTTTACAATGTCTAGTAACATTTTTTATTTATTTTTCTAAATTACAAAAAGTAAAATGTTTAATTTTTAAAAATACTTTTTTTGAAATTATAATAATGAAAATGAATAATTTTGTGAAAATTGTACCTTAAGTTTAATTATTTGAACGGCTAACAAATTAATTTATAAATATTTTTCAAATGAATAATTTAATTTATATTTCAAATTATGTTTTATTTGGAATAGGGAAATAGATATATTAAAGATTATTTATGAACTGGCATGGTTTAGCCACAAACCATGTATTAACTGCTACATCTGACGATTGTCGACTAAATACAATAAATCATAGAGAATTAATTAATACAACTTCCAAATAACTATAGCAGACAATAAACAACATCATTTACCTAAATTAGAGAAACAATGTCATTTTGTATTAGGTTTTCAAAGAACAAAACATAAAAGCCTACAAAATTCCATGCTTTGGCTACGAAATATGTAAAACATCGCAAAATGTACAACATTTTGCTAGAAGCTGTTAAATCGTCACCAATACATTTGGAAAAATGTGAAAAACAACATAGTTATATTATTATGATCATTAACATTTTGTGACAAAACTAATATTTGTCACCTAAATTGTATTTTTTCTACGAATTTTCAAAACGTCGTGAAAACCCAAACATTTTCTTAACATCTTTATTATTCTTAAAAAACCTTTACCTTTATTTTCAACAAGTTATCTTCCTCTATAGTCTTCGTTAAGTCTTCCCAAAACCAGTGATTGCCGACATCTTGCTCACATATCAAAGCCATTGACTTGATCAAATCACAGTCTATATTCCTGTCACTTTCTTTTTACTATTGGTTGTATTTTCTGCTGCGATCTTTATTCCTACATCTTTAACTAACTAGATCGACTTTTTGTTTGTCAATCTTGGTTTATCATAAGTTTTAGTATACTTTTACTGACTAGATCTGTGATGTTTGCATTTGGCTCTCGACATAACAAGAGAAAGAAAGCAAGTATTTTACCAATGTTAAATAAAAGAGTTGTGATTTTTATCCTTCTAGGCTAAATCTGGACATTCTTTATGTAGATCTATACATAGGGTGTTTGTGCTGAAGTTGATTTCTTTGTGTTTTGTATATGTTGTTTGATTATTTGTGTTATGTTATTTGCACATTCTCGTTGGAGAGTTTGAATTTTGCACAGCTAGTTTTTAGAGTCGAATCAGTTTTGTTGACCTCATTGTTACTGAATGCTCTCAACTTGTTTTTGGATTTTACCTACTAAGGAACTTATCTAAATGCATCTTGCTCAGAATTTGTGAATTTGGGCTTTCCTCTGGTCCTGTGTAGCATATGGGTATTCTCTCAGAAAACTCAAAATAGGTAGCTGTCTAGATTTAGGGGGCTTGATGTCAGAAAAGTTGCATTGTTTAGTACTTCTACCTCATATGAGTTCATGCTTTGGCTGTGTTACTAAAGTTGAGATTTTTATAAAGTGAAACAAAATTAGGTAAGGTGTCCTTGACGATAAACCCGTCGTCGCCAAAAGTTTTTTCATGTAATTTTACAAAGCTTTTGGAAATTCCAAAATCCTCTCTTAGATAACTTGTTTAGCTTTTGTGTTCTACTCATCACTGTCGAAAAACGATTATTCACTGAATTAGTATTATTCTTATGTTTTATTATGAGTTACTGTGATTATTCTTTTGTTCTTTCTATCTAATGTGATTATTCACCAAAACCCTTTACGTGTTTATTATAAGTTACTGTGATTATTCTTTTGTTCTTTCAACGTTGTGCGATTATTCACCCAAACCCTTTAGGTGTTTGTTATGAGTTCTTAATTATGCATTTGATATATGAGTCACATTTATAGTTGTGTTTTGAAGATGATTTATTGTCTATCTTTGTTATTTATTTATGTCTATCTTCCCATCGACGTTTAAGGTTTAATCTCATGAAGGTATGCCGACATGGAGACTAGTTCCTGATGGCCCTAATTCTTTCTGTTGGGAGGAATGTGGAAAAATTGTCCCTGCTGAGAAAACCAACAATGCAAATGAAATCTCCATTTTATATACTAATCATCATTTACCTTCCATGGCTGATCATCTACTTTAAGGTGTTTAATATCATCCGAACAACGTCACTTTCTTTACTATTATGTAGATCTCATTTCCTTCTATGAAGCTAATATATATATTCACATTTGATGGTTTATACTACATTTTTTTAAGCTTCCTTGAGTCGCGAATATGATATGTATGGCTATAAAGGCGGGAGCGATGTCACAATAGTCCGTAAATAGATTAAGGAAATCAATTGATTTGGAAAATTCGTCAATTCTGAATACTTCATCTACTCATGCACGTATGCATGTCACTCTAATTTTAGTTTATTTAACGGTTTACTAATATGACAATATCTAACTTCTATACTGATTGTGTTTTAGGTCTAAATCTAGTGACTTGTTCACTGCACCCTCTACAAATTTAGCTATAGCCGAAAAACTATTGCTAGAGGGTGTGAAAAACCCTACACTTAAGGGAACAATTGTTACTGTTCTAATTGGATAAATAAAATTATTAGATAAATAAAATTATACTACTGCTTCTGGGTGATGTAGTGCTCTCTGTTTGCATCGTAGAAACCACAACTGGCACCACTTCAATAAAAGGAGAACTGGCTTGTTAGTGCCACATAAGAGCTTGTCTTAGATGCTAAATAAACTTGCCAAAGCACTAGTGCACTTGGACCTTTTAGGAAGCATAGGATTTTTCAACTCAAAGCTATCTTTATATTTAACCAAAACACATATTGTTCTCACAGAGGTGGTTAGGGGAAGAGAATTGTTTTAAGAAGATGTCAGCTTGGTAGGATAATGCTTTGCTTTGTCACTTGATGGATGGACCCAGTTTACTAAGCAAGTGATCGAAAAGAACATAGGACTTGACTTTATACCTGTTTGAAGTATATTAAGTGCTGCTCATTTTCAAAACACACCAACCCTTTTCGTTTTGGGCACATGAGAAGAAAAATCACACTCCCTGACGCTACACCATTGTTCAAAATATCTATTTGTACTGGTCAATATAAGTTGTACCAGCACATAACTGGTACCAAACTGGAAAATTTTATACCGAACTCTGCTATTGGTCAGTATCGACTCTTTCAGTTGGTACTAGTCAATAATCATAACACCAGTCAAATATCGATCAAAATAATTAATTTAAAAAAATTTAGGACTAAACTGAAAATTTCAAAATTTTTGGATATAAATTATCAATTATTTATAGATAAAAACTGATAAAATTTTCTACAACTTATTTAATTAATAATAAAAATACAAATAAGAATGTATGAAATAAAATTTTAATGTTATTAGATTTACATAAAATAATTATAAATTACATAACAAAATATATTAATTTAATACAATCATATTTAATATTTTAAAATTTTATATATTTTATATTAATAATAGGGTTAATTACCAAAAAATGCCGAAATTGTCCTCAATTTTTCAATTATAGCTCAAATTTTAAAAAGTAACAATCAAATGCTCAAACCTTCAATTTGCTTTAATTCCAACCCGCTGTTAGTCACACCATTATCTTAGCTAACATGACATTGCGACGTGTCAATGGACTCTCACTAATCAGACACGTCAATGTCATTAAGATAAATTTGTGTGATTAATGAAATGACGTCGTTCCTCGATAATAATAAAACAATGTCATTTCAACAAAACTAAAACAACACTTCCTCCTCATCATTCTCACTCAGTCTATAACCTAAAGTCCTTGGGTTTTTTGGCATTGTTTTGTCCCTCCCTCCCAAACGCTCAAAATCACTCTCAGACACTGAAAATTTGTAAGTTTTTTGACATTATTTCATTTCTCCCTTACAGGAGCAAAAAATTCCAAAGCATTTTGACGTTCTCCTCATAGATGGAAGAAAAAGCTAAGCATTTCTAAATGTATAACATTTTTTTAGTGTCTTTTACATTTTTTCTATTAAAGGTTCGTGAATTATGGCTATCATTCTTATAGTTGACAAAGGCACTATATTATTTTTTTTCTTTACATATATGTTAGATTCAAGCAACTTTCAGTTATTGATTGTGAATATCTTGAAACCATTATATCTTCTCTTGGAAATTCATCTAGAAGGAGCAAATGGACAATGCGCTGACTGTACCCAAAAATGAAAATTTGATCTTTGATGACTAAAGCTACATTATACAAACGAACTTGTTTGTTCTTGCATTTCAACAACTCTAAGTGTTATGTCCTGATTTGGCATCCATTTTAACTAGTTAAAGCTACATTGCGTGTCGAAGCAAGGCTTGTCAATTACTCTTAGTGTTTATATTTGCTAAGATTCTTTGTCTAGTTTGTAAAGAAGACCATAACATTAGATTTATTCATTGCTAGCCACACTATCAAGTAAGTCTCTAATACTTATCGTAATTAAGTCCCTAATGTTTGAAATAGTGTAAGCAATCACAAGTGATGTGAATTTTGAACAATTCATTATAATTGTGTCATGAAATGATGATATGACGAAGATAGTATAGTCAGTACCCATATACCCATTGAATATAGTTTATAGGTGTAGTAATGATGTGGCCTTTCTTCACAATTTTTGACACGTCATTCTTTATTGGGTAAATTTATAAAAGGAAATCACAGTAGTGATGCGTTTAAGGTAGTAATTAAATATTTGTATAATGATATTGTAATAGGATATAGAAATATGGGAAAAAATAAAGTTTATGTAGTTTTCGTTGGGTATACACCTGGTATATATTTGACATGGGAAGAGTGTCAAGGTCTTGTTAATGGGTTCAAGGGTGCTATTTATTGCTCTTTTGATAGTTTTGTAGAAGATGGAAGGATATATTCTCAACTTTGTGAACAGAAAACACTATGTTCAACGGTAAAATAACTATAATATATGTTATTTGTTATATGTGATAATTTAATTTGATTCAAATATAACTAATATTGATATTTCTATTTATAATTCAGATTTTGCATATTGATTGCCTCAATTGTAATGAGAAGATGAAGTTATAGATTTCAAATGCTAAGCTTAACATTGGTCAGCATTTTGATGAATGCCTTAATACAAAAGTACATATTTCAATTAATATCTCTAGAAATGCCAATCATATAAATTCATGTTAATCAATATTTAAATTGAAGATATGTTTTGACACAAAACCACATCAGGCACATGGCAACCATCGCATACCCAAGTTAAGGATACTCATGGTAACTTTAACCCGATTACGCAAGGTTAACTGAATATCTTTAAAAACATTGAACAACACAAAAGGTTCACACATATGGTCATTTACAAACCACAAGATAATAAAGATTTAATTTACAAAATTTCAAAGTATATTAACACAATCATGAGCCACTATACAACAAAAGTACAAAACAGATACTACTCAGGTGTGATAATGCCCTGAAAATGTCAAAAGACCACACGATCTACTCAGAACTTCAAACTCACCAAATTAAGCTGCATGGTTGGGAAGTGGAGGAGGTTAGTACACTATTTACTTAGTGAGTGGGAAAAAGACATATATCACAAATAGAACCCGATACACAACAAAACATTCTAAATAACCTAGAGGCAGTTTTACAGATTTAACATGCATATAACCACCTATGAAGTGAATAAGAATGACATAGCAATATATAGACCTAGTCTATGACTCATCCCATACTGTTTATAAACCACATAGGCTTAGCCTATTAATCACTCTTTCAGTAAACATATGTTCCGATTCTAGTTCCAGTACACAAGAGTTGGAAAGCACCATATGTAAAATCAAAACTTATCAAAAAGTCAAATCTTAGAATAGGCCAAAATAGTTATGTGTGTCGCCACTAGTTGGCCAAACTAGTGCGCACACCCACCAAATCTCGGTGTTGGGTAAACTTTATGACCCTAGGTGATGACCCCATTAGTGACCAGACCTTTATGTGTGCAATCACCTGCAAGTTTTGTAGAATGGTGTTATTACAAGGACTCAAATTTTATGTATCAACATCAAGGGTACAAGGGTCACTTAATTTGTTATTCCTAGCACACGATTAGCCAATCTTTTCCTCACCAATTACAAAAAAATCATCTGCAAATATTAAGTACAAAAATTTGAGTAAGGCACCATGCCTTTATTTATTGGTCTAACCGATAAAATGGAACCTTGCCATAACTCTAAGCCAAAAGAGGACATATACATGCAGCATACATGACTCAGTTATGCATATGTATGTTTCAAAATGTTTTTCATGCAATGAAAGTCATCTTTTGCACTCTAAGTGCAAAGTTATTCAAAAATGTAGTTTCAAAAAATCAAACATTGTCCTTTACACTTCAATTGTAGGTTCGTTGAAAACAATATCAATTCTTAAAATATGAAATAAAAGCATTAGTTTTAGTCCAAATGAAAAGAATTATTCAAAACATTGTCATTTATTAAATACATAAGTATACTAGCATCTATATGAGAGTCAATTCTACCATGCATTACCTAAGTTCAAAATCCATATACAAGTCATCATGCATGTCCTGGGATGTGCTAATCCCATTTGAGAGATTTGTTTTCTCTAACTCACCATAAAAAAAGGCGTATACTCCTTTGACTTTAACAATCTTAGGTAAGAGCTCCCTGATTTATAGCTCTCGAGCCTTTATACATAAAAATGCAATATATTTACTACTCAAACATATATCCTATATTTATATGCCATCACAGAAATGTATAAAACACAATATCACAATTTTTTAAGTTTAGGATTCGGCCATGAAACTTCTTATATGATTACTTCCCTTATTATTCACATAAGCTTTCTTTTGCATTTTCCAAGGCATTTCATGCCTTTGATCCAATACTTACACCTTTCAAATCGTAATTAAGCACATTTTTATCCAAGCACATTAGGCCACTACTCATCAATTTAAGCAAAAATTCAAGTTTACTCTAAGTACACATGAAATCCTCTTTCCAATGCATACCATTACAATCCTTAAATCATAAGCCAAATTCACTTGGGCATTTTATCAAACACCTAAAGGTATAAACTTGAAAGCCTCCTTCTAATGTACTTCTTCCTCATTTTTCATCATCAATTCATATTATATATAGACTATTAACATCACATAATTCATTTAAACCATCAATTTCAAAAGATATTCAAAATTTTACCAACTTTCACCAAAGAGGAGGCATTTTGGTTTTGGCTTAAAGAAGCTTCTCCATGAGTCATTACATTCATATAAACCATGTATCATGCATAGTCAAGCATGGAGAACAACATATCTTAGCACAAAACTCAAAATCATAATGCAGAGAGAGATGAGACAAAATTTACCTAAAATTTCCTTTGGTGATATCTTAAAATGTTTTGAGAATTTTTTAAATCTAATAATAGATTTGAGTTCTTTGACCCCAATTTAACTTAGAACACGTTAGCTTGGGTTGGACAATCAAAAGAATGGTGGAAATTTGATGTTGACTAAAAATTCTTCTTCTTCTCCTCTCTTCTCCTTTCTTATCCTTTCTTTTAATTAAAAACAAATTTTTTTTAGTGTTTTATGGTGGGATGCATGGCTACAAAAGGAGAAGAGTCTAGAATTTTGACTCTTCTTTGACCAAACATGGTCAATTTATCTTTTTGCTCTTAGTTTATGTGAAATTATCATTATACCCTTTAAACTTTTCCTAAATTTGCATTTAAGCCTAAGATTTGAGAATGACCAAAACTTTTATTTTCATTTTAGTCCCTGGACTTTTGAACATTATAATTAAGCTGCTTAACTTTATAAAATTACATATTGGTCCTCCAAGAGTTGAAAAATTACATTTAAGTCCATTAACTTTTAACATGTTGTAAATAAGCCCTTAAGTACATCAACTATTCAAAATAAGCTTTCTAAGTGTCCAACAAGACTATAAATCATATCTAATCACCTCTAAGGCAATAGAATAGATTTAACTAGGCCACCATGGCTATATCTATCCAATGGACTTGGTTTTACACATATATAAACTTATTATTAGAAATCTCCAAGATTTCACATACAGATGACCTTTAAGTTCATGTAAGGGCATATAACATTATATATAACTGACATATATACTGAAAGGGTTCAAATACATTTTTGAACTTATATATAACCATATATATACATATATATATCAATATTCAATAGTATCTCTAAGTATAGACTAATACAAAAGGGCTCAAAGAGTCCGACATTACAAGGTCTCTTATTAGTACTTGGCATTTGAGAAAGGCATGAAAGTTTGTTTCTATCAGAAAATATTTCAAACAAGCTCTATGCATTAGGGTAAGAGTCTTGTTCAAAAGATGTTTTGTGTTTGCAAGAAGTAAGTATGTGTAAAAATTTATGTGCATGATGCAAATTTGATAGAAGTCCTAATGTTTGTGTTTATACCTTAGTTTTGTAGGTCCCATGCGATTTCATAACTTGGTCGTCGAATGTCAGTTCCAAAAAAATAGAGACATTGTAATAGCTAGAAGAGCACAAGTAATTGTTATGTTTACTGGGGCTCTTTTGTCCTTTATTCACATGTCGCTTTATCATTCAACTGTAAGCTTTTCATGTTGTTAAGGAAATGTTATGAATGAAAAGTTAAGTGCATAAATAGTTATAAGGAATTTGGTGTTTGCTTCTTCTTTTTTGCCTTATCTCAGTTATTTATTTTACTTACAGAATTCAATAGAGACTGAAGATAAACATTATCTATATAAGAAATTGCAGTTATAAAATACCTTCAGATTTTTTTTTGAAGAAATAATCAAATTAACTATAGAAATTGCATGAAAGAGTTGCACTAAGTATCATTGTTTGTAGGCCAACCATAAATGTGTTGATCACTTTTCTTTATAGGCAAACTACAAGATATCTATGTAAAAATTAATAACTTAAATAATTGCCAATTTCACAAACTAATATCCAAAACTTGAAACCTAGTTATATATGCATTAAAATCCAATTCCAGAAGTAGATAGCATATGGACGTACATAGATCACCCAAACTTGATAAAAGTCTATTTGTCAAGAAAAACACCTTTAAGAGAAAATTTTAGACCAAAATAAAGTCAATTAAAAAAGTTTTTCCTCAAATATTTTAGAAGAAATTTAAAAGTATGAATAAGCTTAAAAGAGATGTGATCAAGATCACATAGACACAAACATAAAGGAACTATCACATATTTCAGCAAAATCATACAAATGAAAAGAGACAAGAAAAACAAATGAAATCACCTATAGGATGTTAGAAATCTTAGATAAGTAAAAGAAAAAGCCATGACTAAATACAGTAAATACATTAAACTAGCCATGACTAAAGCAAAACTCTTTGAGAAATCAAGAGCAATGCATGATTAGTAACTACAATATCATCTCATTTACCTCCCTATATAGTATTCCATATAATGCATCATCAACAGCAATATCCTCTCATATAGGCATTGGATAAAAGAATATTCAAGTCAAAATCATCTCAATCAATGTAGAGAGTAAGCAACAATGTTGAAAAACAACACCATCACTAGGTGGTGAGATGAATCCTACAATTAAAACAACAAGTACAGCTATTGCAATCTTTAGAAGATCTTCTCGCCTAGGCACCACACTAACTACCCTTGTAATGACACCCAAAAGCCCTTTCTATTAATTAAAAAAGTCCTTGACCCCAATGCCTTTAGCTAATGATAAGTGGTTGATTTCATGCACCAAAAGAATGAATGTAGTCACCAAGGCTACTGGTAGTCCATTCTTCAGCAACTCGAGGTCATTAAAAGCATATTTGTAGCTTAGAAAACATCAATCTTTAGTCACAACCACTTTATACATAGAAATCTCCAAAACTAGAAAATGATTCAGATTAATAAACAATTAGAAACGATAAATCTACCTCAAAACGAGAATGTATATGCTCAGCTTTGGACTTAATAAAAGAAGTAAAGAGACAGAGAGAGGGCTATATACCCAAAATAGGGAGTAAAAGAGCTAACATTGAATTATTTAATGCAAAAGTACTCACCAACTGTACAACATAGCAATAACTATACAAGTTAGGATTTCCTATTAGCAAATCTTTTAGTTGTTAGTTTAATCCTCCTCTTAGTTTGATTTGTATTGGAAATTGTACTTTGTGATGCTTGAGTTGTTTTTGTGTTAATATTGGGAGGTTGTAACACTTGTGATTAACTCCCACTCATATTGAGGTATAAACAACCAATAAAGTAAATATTATCATCTCCCTTATAGTTACATATAAGTATTATAAATATGAATTTAAATGACTTACTGTAAAGTCAGTATTCCCAGTAACTTCCCCAAATATTACTCTTTATCCTCTACTTGCCAATAAAAACAAAAAGAATTATAATGTTATATAAGTAAAAAGCTTAAATTTTATACTTAATATTAAATAACCATTCTCGTCTCCCTTCTTAATATAGAAGATGTAACATTTGATCCAGTAGATACTAATTGTGTTGGTCTTTATACTTGACTGCCACGAATACTAGATGAAGGGGCATCAAGTTTTAGTGACTTTCCTACTTTTCATTGCATTATAGAAATTGAAGATAAGCATAAAATTATTAACACTAAATGAATAAGAACACATTTGTTATACAACTAAAATAACAACCTTAAAAATTTTAGGTTGCCTTAGAGGTTGATTCTCATTTTTGCATCCTTTTATATAATAATGATGAAATCTCATAGTTACTCCAACCTTGCTTAATTTGTTGGGATTTTGACATTCTTAAGTATGATCCTTTTTTTTTGGCTTTTTTCGATCTTCAAGACATCTTCTTGATCAGTGAAGATAATATTGGTTGAAGATTTTCAGTCTTTGGTTAAAACTTAGGACCATTAATGTGTTCTATAGCATACTAGTAACTCTTTAAAAAGGCATCATGCTTATAACATCGATTTACATAAGAATCGATATCCTCCCTCTAATAAGATATATAAGCCATAACATGTTTACATGAAATCCCAATTAAATCCCATAGTCTACATTAACAAGTTTGTGTTTGCAAGTCAATGATGTACTTGTCCGTAAAAATAGTGCCTTCAAATTTCAAATTCTCATTTGTCCTGAGCATACAATGTCTTGCAACCCATTGTGCTACATCTATTTTCTTCCTCACTCTAGGACATATATCATTAGAGCACTTCAGCATCATATCCTTTTTTTCATGTATCCGAGTCATTAAAGAAACATGAATGTCTTCTAACATAATGATCAAGCTTTACAAATGAATCCATTAAAATTCTCCAAAATATTGTTATGTACTATTTCATACTTCGGTCTTGTGCTCACAAAGTCCTTGACAAACGTCTTTAGATTCGTAATTTTAAAATCCTGATAAACCTTCACTGATAAACTTTTCAACTCCTCCGTTACCTCATCGAAATTCCATTATGTAATTCATCATTTTCCATAATAAAGTCTTATATGTGTGCCCTTTATGAGCACTAGACTAGCTTGCATACTCATGACGGGCACATTTTCTATATTTAGCTTTTGGAAAAAAAATTCTTTAACACTTCCACTAAACCCCATGAAAAAATGGTACATAAATTAATAAAATGTTAATTGCATAAACAATTGAACATCAAACTATAGCCCAACATATGCGAATCATTTGATTTGTGTTACATTGATGAATATGTGTAGGTAAGTTTTCTTTAGTTAAGGTTAGGATTGATATTGGATTAGGACAGTTTTTGTGGTATTGTTTTATTTGGTTGATTGAAGGCATATTCAGCCTAATCTAGCTTGATTAGCTAGATTAAGGCTTTGGATGATTGAATGTCATAACCATGGGGATTTGATTTGTCAAAAAATCAATTAAGCAACATACTTGAGACTAATGCATAGACCAATTATAGAATCTTGTATGAGGATACTTAGGATTAATGAACTTAATTTTAGGTTTCTTGCATTGAATGTTTTCTTTTTATTCCGAATTATCTATAAACCAAGTAGGTAACTTAGATTTAAAAGAGAAAGAAATTCCTATAAATATGGGGTTTAACTTGCTTAAGTGAAGCAACTCCTAAATCAATCTACTGTTACAAGTTTTAGCGCCTAATCCAATTGAAATTTGATACCTTAGCCAATTTTTGTGATTTGATTAAGTTTAGTTGCAGTTAGTTCATATCTTGCATCAAGCATATTTCCTTAATTCACTTGTTTTATTTCATTTTCAAATCAATCGATTCTTGATCATCTGAGTAATTTTACATCATTTAAGTTTAATTTTCTTACATTTTGGAATCTCTTAGGTACGATATCCGGTTCTTACCATTTCATATCACTTGTCAATGAGGTACGTTTGCCTCTAGTTTGGTCTAGATAGAATTTAATTTGTATTGTTTTGTTTAGATTACAAGAAGTTTTTGGTGCTGTTGCTGAGGATTTTTCTTTATTATGAGTCATTAAGTTAGATGGTGTCAATTATCTCAGATTTAATTCCTGCTTTGTTGTTTATTTATGTATTTTAGTTGTTTTCTTGAATGATTTACTTCGGAGTGCTTTTTTTTCAATTCTTAGCTATGTTATTATTTGCTTTTTATTTATTTCATTTTGTTTATGCTTACTCGGGGTCAAAAGCCCAAGAATTTGCTACTTGATACTGATATTGAAAAAACTGCTCGCAGGTTGTGCAAGGAAACCAGATTGGATCGAAATAGTAACACTAAAGAAGGGATGAGATAAGAGCAGTTTGTAGAAATGGAATAGCACAAGGAGGGGCTGATGGCATGTCCTAAAGAGAGAAGGGATTTGACTATGATGGATTTGACCATGGGGTACAACAATAGACCCATGCCTCAAACTATTATAATGCCGACGATCACATCTGTGAGTGTTGAGATTCCTTACAGCATTATATCCATGGTGCAAGTGTCTCAGTTTGGAGGATTACCTTTAGAGGATCAGAACACTTATTTGGAGACCGTTCTAGATATTTTTGATCTATTCAAGTAGAATGGAGTGTTGGATGATGTGGTTAAATTAAGAGTATTCCCATTTTCTTTAAGTGATAAGGCTAGAGTATGGTTGGCTAGTTTGTAGTCAGGATCAATTACTACATGGGATGAGATGATGAGATTATTTCTATCTAAGTTTTTCCCTCCATCCATTTCTATCTAAGTTTTTCCCTCCAGCTAAGGTTGTAAACGTGAAGAATGAGATCACTTCCTTCACCTAATATGAAAATGGGAGTCGATATGAAGCATGGGAGCGATTTCGAGATATGTTGATACAGTGATCTAGTCATAGGTTCTCCACATGGCAAAAGGTTAACATTTCTTATACAGGAATGACCTTATCAGCTAGGAGGACCATAGATGCTACAACAGGGGGTAACTTAATGAGAAAGACACCAGATCAAGCCTATTGGTTAATTGATGAGATGGCCAGCAACAACTTTTATTATCATTCAGATAGGCATCCTAAACAACCTACAGAAGATCATATAGTAGATAATACAGTGGCTTTATGAACCCAAATTGATGTTTTCATAAAGAAGCTGGATAATCTGATGCACAAAGTGAGAGGAGGAGCTAGTTCATCAATGGGGTGTTATGCCATATATAAGCATTGTGGTGGAGATTCCCACGCATCTTTTGAGTGTCACGTTAGGAATCCTTTTACTTAAGAGAAAGAAGAGGCTCGTTAAATGGGCAATTATAACAGACAAGGAAGGGATCCATATTTTAACACCTACAACCTAGGGTAGAGGAATCATCCAAACTTCTCTTAGCGGAATGATCAGATGGGACAACCGTAGTCATCCAATGTTCAAATACAACAAACTTCAGGTTTCAAGGCTCCAATTCCTCTACCACCTGAGAAATCTAATCTCGAAGAGCTACTCTCGAAGTACATTGACACCACTGAGGTTAAGATGCAGAATCAATAATCTTCTATCAAAAACTTGGAGAATTAGATGAGGTAGATTGTAAGTTTATTGAAGGAAAGACCATTGGGTTCATTGCCTAGCACTATTGAGGCCAACCTGAAAGAACATGCAAAGGCAAGATAACTTCAGGAAGTTAAGGAGAAGCAGAAGGATAAATTAATTAGAAGGAGTGAAGTAGAAGAGAGTCGGGATGGTAATAAGAAGGTCGAGCAAACACCAGTTGCAAAGGAGGATCATCCAAGGTTATTTGAAGACTGCATCACACATTGAGTAAGACCTCGGATTCCTTATCCTCAAAGGTTGAAAGGTACACAATTAGATAAGAAGTTCGGTCATTTTCTTAAGATGTTTAAAAAGTTGCATATAAACATTCCTTTTATTGAGGCAATAGCACAGATGCCTTTTTATGCTAAGTATTTGAAAGAAATCTTATCTAATAAGAGAAGGCTTAAGGAGTATGCCACGATGAAGCTGAATGGGGAGTGTTCGGCCATGTTGTGGAAAAATTTTCCACCAAAGCTTAAGGATCTAGAGAGTTTTACTATTCCTTGTGTTATTGGTTATTTGTATATAGATAGGGCTTTAATGGATTTGGGTGTGAGCATTAACTTAATGACTCTTTTTATTTTCAAGAAGTTAGGATTGACGGAGCCCAAACCCACCACTATTTCACTTCAGCTGGTAGATAGGTCCATTACTTATTCGAGGGGAATCATTGAGGATGTATTGGTCAAGGTCGAGAAGTTCATCTTCTCGGAAGACTTCTTAGTCCTTGACATAGAGGAAGATAGAGACATCCCCATCATTCTTGGGAGACCTTTCATGGCCACTGCATGGACCATCATCGATGTGTTTTTGGACCCCAATTCTTTTTCATTATATTAGTAAGCATGAATTGAATGAATTTTGTGATCTTGTTGGACAAATCATTTTTAATAGGAGTTTAATTGTTATGTCAAGTTTAGGAGGATTTACTCCATGGATTGATGGAAAAAAATTATGCATTAAATGGAAGAACTAAGATTAAGTGAGAGTATAATATGGTGTAAGTTGAATTGAAAAACTAAGAATGCATAAGGTTATTTTGGGTGGATTACTTAAGGTTAGAAGTACTAAGGCATTAAAGGAAGGGTAAGATAGACTTTCCTCACCAATTAAGGGCAGAATGGGAAGAGGAAAAAGGTTGTCTTGTATATAAGAAGATCAAAAACGTGAATGAAGAAAAAGAAAAAAATAATAAAGAGAAAGAAGAAGAGAGGTTTCAGTGGAGTTAAAAGAATAGAGCTTTGAACTAGGTCACAATTTTTCTTAGTTTTAAAGAGAGAGTTTGAGGTTACTCAAGAAGGGAAAAAGAAAGAGGAAGAGAAGAGCTTTCTTTAGAGCTAAGAATCTCATTAGTTGGTGAAGATTGAAGGTAAGATTGATTTTAATCTTTTGGAGTTTTGAAAGGGTTTTTGGTTCAAAGAGCTTAGTAAATGTATGGCTTTAAGAGTTCTAGGATCTATTTTAGTGAACGTGCATTATAGTTTCTCAATTCTGGAATTTTATTGAATGGGGAATGTTTTCATTGTTAAAGGAAATCAAGAGAGGAAAGAGGAGCAAGAGGAAAGACATCTTTAAATCCAATACCTAAATAAGCAAGGAGTTCAAGGTGGGTTACAGTTTTATGATTAGGCAATAGGCCATCAATGTGTTCTTTTACATGATGAAAATAAATGATTTTAACTACTTCTTGAACATGCATTATAACTCTTGCAATGCTTGAAAAAGTGTTATGTGTTTTGTGTGAGATTATTGTTCTGACTGGTTATGAAAAGAGCATGGAAATGATTTTTAAAAGATATTATGTTTGAAAAAGATCAAGTATCAAAAACTTGCCATCATGGGCAACAAGTATTTAAGATCATGAAATATATGTTATGTGGGTTTTGTTTGGTCCATTCTGTTGTCAAGTGCACTTAGACTAAAGGCTTCTCCTGCCAACCCGCTAGTGGCATGGAGCTCCTTTATGGACTCCCTCATATTTATGACTACAAAAAAACAACTAAGTGGGATTGTGCTAGCTCGTTCTGTTCACGACTTCGCAGGACCGTTATATGGAATTATGATTGTTCGTTTTGTTTATAGACCTTCCAAGCCATTGTGATGTGCTTATGTGCTGTGAAATGACAGTAAGTGATGCATGCATGAATAATAATTATTCATGAGTTGTTTGGTAAGGTGAAAATTTTGTGAAATAAGTACTTGATAATTTTCAAGCAAATTGCTACGGTTTCTAAAGTGCAAATGCAATGAGTTTTGGAAATGAATTTCTCTTGTTTCTTGATTATAAATCTATTACCCACGAGCTTTAAGCTCACCCCTCCCAAATTTTGTCTTGTTCAGGTGATGAGCAAGGGAGTATTATTTGGTCTATGTACCGGAACTGAAAACATTCGAGATTATGCAGGATTATACACGAAAGATCCTTTTTTGGCCCTCTCTTTAGCCCTATGTCTCTTATCCTTAGGATGTCTTCCTCCACTAGTAGGTTTTTTCGGAAAACTCCATTTATTCTGGTGAGGATGGCAGGCAAGCCTATATTTTTTGGTTTCAATAGGAGTCCTTATGAGTGTTGTTTCTATCTACTATTATCTAAAAATAATCAAGAGTAAGTCAAGAGTCAAGGCATCACTCAAATTTGCCTAATTTCTTTTGTATTCTTAAGTTAGATTTTTTTTTTCGAATTCAAGACTTTAGCCACATTTCAAGTGTATTTTGTAATTCAGTTCTCAAACTTAATGCATGTAGTGTACCTTGAAATGTTCAATAAAGCTTTGCAAATGAGTTCTGCCTATTAGTATGAATGGAATAGACTTTGGTCTACTATTATGAATGAAATGTCTTTTTGGGTTTGATCATGATCACTGTTAAGTTTTCACGTTACATGTGTTGATCAAATGAGTTTGATACGTTGGGAGGTGGTTAATGTTTATGTTTTTGGTGTATCGTGTTTTTGGAATTGAATAAATGGTGGTTCGAAAGATTTAAGTCTGCATTAAGTAAGGTAGATTGCAAGAAGGAAACACAGACGAAGTTTATCGTCTGTGATGACATCAAACACAGACGCAAAGGAAAAATATAGAAGAAGAGCATCGTCTGTGATGACGTCATACACAGACGCAAATGAAACACAATGCAAGAAACATATACACAAGGAACACAGATGATAGGTGGTCAATCCAGACGATAAAAGTCAACTATCGACGATAGAACCTAGACGATAGAAACACGAACAATAGGTGGTCAAACTAGAAGATAAAAGTCAACATAGACGACAAAACCTAAACGATAGAAACATAGACGATAGGTGGTCAATCTATACGATAAAAGTCAACCATAGACGATAGAACACAGACAATAAAACACAGACGATAGGTGGTCAACCCAGACGATAAAAGTCAACTATAGACGATAGAACACAGACCATAAGTAAACACAGACCAGGGGCGAACCATAGACGATACAAAGAAGAAGAAGAGCATCGTCTGTGATGACGTCATACACAGACGCAAATGAAACACAATGCAAGAAACATATACACAAGGAACACAGATGATAGGTGGTCAATCCAGACGATAAAAGTCAACTATCGACGATAGAACCTAGACGATAGAAACACGAACAATAGGTGGTCAAACTAGAAGATAAAAGTCAACATAGACGACAAAACCTAAACGATAGAAACATAGACGATAGGTGGTCAATCTATACGATAAAAGTCAACCATAGACGATAGAACACAGACAATAAAACACAGACGATAGGTGGTCAACCCAGACGATAAAAGTCAACTATAGACGATAGAACACAGACCATAAGTAAACACAGACCAGGGGCGAACCATACACGATACAAAGAAGAAGTTAAGCTAGTATGATTAAACAGTCACTTAGTTGGAGTTAATCAAAGAATTCATTAATCAAGGATCAAGAAGCAGTGAAGGGATAAAAATGTTTGATGAGGTCAAGATGAAATTTCAAGTTTAAGGATTGTCCTGGTGAAGGCACTCCACCCTTGTGGGATGCGAGTCCAGATGTCACTTAGGACATTAGACACATGTCTTGCAAGAGCGAGGTCCCAACACTTGTGGTATCAGAGCAACTAGGTTGAGGTTCTGATGTAAGACCAAGTTTAGGAGTATCCGAAGCACGAATTGAATGGGTTGAGACATGAAGTGTACATGCATAGCTTTAAATGAACAACTTGCATTGTTTGAATTATGTTGTGTGATCTGAAATTGTGTTATATGATTTGAACTAATTGCACATTTTGGAATTGTTGTGCAAGAACTAAATATGTTTATTTAGTTTTATATTAAAGGAGTGATTATGCCGCCACGAAGAAGAACTTGAGGAGCTTTGACTCGAGCTAGCTCCCGCCAAGGGAGCATTGATGAGTCTTATGTCCCACAAGATGGGGGGACACATTTTGGTCCAGTTGCTGAGGCACTTAGTATGTAACATGAGGTGCCTTCACCACCTCCTCCTATGCCTCAAACACATCCCATGTATCCACGATTCTTCCAAGCCTTTGCTTAGGCTTTTTCATATGCCATGGGCCAAAGATCTCAGGTCCTTATACAAGCTCTAGTGGAAAGGACTGGACAATATTATAAGCTTTACAAGTATGGAGCTGTGGACTTTAATGGCACTACAAATCCCAAAGTGGTTGAGGCATGGTTGAAGAGGACCAAGAGGGTCCTAATTTAGATAAAGTTCTCAGATAAGGAGAAGCTAGATTATGCAGTCAGTTTATTGCAGGGGGATGCACTCCACTGGTGGGAATCAGTGCCCCATAGTTAGGTTATGCCTCCAGTGTTGACATAGAGAGATTTTATGGAGGTATTCAAGAAAAAGTATCTGTCAAGGGTGTACATGCAAGAGAAAGCTAGGGAGTTTCTGAACCTCATATAGAGGGACATGAGTGTGAGTGAATATGAACCGTAGTTCACCCAGCTTTCCCGATATGCAACAAACATTGTGGCGAATGAAGATGATAAGTACCGCAAGTTTGAAGGAGGTCTTCATTTAGGGATCAAGGAGAAGGTGTTGATCCACAATTTCTGTAACTACCAATAGTTGGTAGATGCTGCACTCCAGGTTGAGAAATTAGAGAATATAAAGAATAAGGTAAGTAGAAAGAGGAAGAACAGGGAGCAATTTTCCAAGAAAGGAGTGAGTGCTCCAATGCCTAAGAGGAGTACTACAAGCTTCCATACACAGAGTGAGGTGGAGAGTAGTGCTCCTAGTAAGAATAAGCAAGCAAGAGCAGTGTCAGTGCAAGCCTTAACAGCAGGAGGCAACAGTAGGGTGGAGAAGAGGAGGAACATAAACCCATTATGTGAACATTGTCAGAAGTTCCATAAGGGAGAGTTCTTTAGGTTGCTTGGAGCATGCTTTCGATGTGGCGAGAGGCGATATATGATTAGGGACTGTTCCTAAGGAACAAGGCAGGAAGGGTCACGGTCACAAGCCCCAAGGAGAGCAGAAATAGTGGGAACTAGGCCAGTCATAGAGGTGGGCAGTTCTAGAGCTGCAAAGAAGACTATACCTCCAAGCAGGCCAAGGGGTCAAGCTTAGGCTCAGGTAAGAGTGTTTGCTATGACTAGAGAGGAAGCAGCAGCCGCACCTGAAGTTGTCACGGGTATGGCTCGGTTACTCAATTCTGAAGTATTTGTTTTGATTGATTCTGGTTCCACATATTCTTTTGTTTCTGCAAGCATGACATTACATGATGTTGATTCGATGCCTTTGGATAACCCTTTGATTGTTAGTACTCTTTTAAGGAGGAATGTGACAATAAGTCAAGTGTATAGAGGTTCTGAACTCTTTATTGATGGTGCTAGACTAGTAGTGGATTTACTACCTCTAGACCTAAAAGGCTTGGATGTCATACTGGGAATGGATGTCATAGAGAAGTATCAGGTGAAGTTGGATTGTGGCCTCAAGGAAGTGGAGTTTGATCTGGGCAACGGTGAGAAGGTGATTTTCAGAGGGGACAAGAAAACACCAGTACCAAGAATTATTTCAGCTTTGCTAGTTGACAAAATTATGGAAAGGGGGTGTGAAGCCTTCTTAGCACATATGGTGGATGCTGATGTGAATGAAAGGAGGTTAGAGGAATTTCCAATTGTAAGGGATTTTCCTTATGTGTTCCCAGAGGATTTACCAGGTTTACCACCTGTGATGGAAATTGAGTTTGCCATTAACTTGGTTTCCAAAACTGCACCTATTTCTATACCACCATATAGGATGGCTCCAGCTGAGTTGAAGGAGCTTAAGGAACAGTTGGAGGAACTGTTAGAGAAGGGGTACATTAGACTGAGTTTGTCACCTTGGGGAGCACTAGTTCTATTTGTTAAGAAGAAGGATGGAACATGGAGGATGTGTATCGATTATCAGAGACTCAACAAGATGACCATTAAGAATAAGTATCCTCTGCCACGAATAGATGATCTGTTGGATCAGCTACAGGGAGAAAGGTCTTTTACAAGATTGATCTCAGGTCAAGTTATCATCAGCTCATAATTAAGGAGTCTAATGTAACCAAGACAGCCTTTAGGACTCGATATGGACATTATGAATTTCGAGTCATGCCATTTGGTTTGACCAATGCTCTAGCCGCTTTAATGGATCTTATGAATAGAGTCTTCAAAGAGTATCTAGATCAGTTTGTCATAATGCTTATCGATGACATTCTGGTCTATTCCAAGAGTGAAGGGGAATATGAGGAGCATCTCAGGATAGTGTTGCAAACACTAAGGGAGAAGGAGCTTTATGCTAAGTTCAGCAAGTGTGAGTTTTAGCTTCATGAAGTGATATTACTTAGACATGTGATTTCGAAAGATAGGGTACATGTGGATCTAAGGAAGATTGAAGCAGTGGTGAATTGGCATGCACCTAAGACAGTGACAGAAGTGAGGAGTTTTCTAGGTCTGGCAGGTTATTATAGGAGATTTGTGGAAGGATTTTCTATGATAGCTGCTCCGATGACTAGGTTATTGAGGAAGAATCAGAAATTTGTCTGGAGTGAGGAATATTAGAAAAGCTTTGAGGAACTCAAGAGAAGATTAACAAGTGTTCCAGTTCTGATGTTTCCTAATGGAGACGAGGGCTATACAGTGTACAGTGATGCTTCAAGAAAGGGTTTAGGATGTGTGTTGATGCAGGGAGACAAGGTGATAGCTTATGCTTCAAGGCAACTGAAGCGTTATGAATTGAATTAGCCGACCCATGATTTGGAATTGGTAGCAGTGATCTTCGCCTTGAAAATTTGGAGACATTATCTATATGGAGTTCAGACGAGGATTTTTACAGATCATAAAAGTCTCAAGTACTCGTTAAGTCAGAAGGAACTGAATTTGAGTCAGAGAAGGTGGATTGAGTTGCTTAAGGATTACGATTTGTTGATTGAGTATCATCTAGGAAAGGCAAATGTGGTGGCGGATGCTTTGAGTAGGAAGTCATTAATAGCCCATGTTTAGACAGTTTATCTGCCTTTATTGGAAGAGATGGCTAAGCTTAAGATAAGCTTGAAATAGGAGGAACCAAATTGTATTGTAGCTAATTTCATAATAAGGCTGATACTCAGGGGAAAAGTAAAGGAGTTACAGGTACAGGATGCAGAATTAAGCAAGCTCCGAGAGGAAATTAAGAAGGGCAAGAAATCTGAGGTGGTAGTAAGGGACGATGGACTTATGGTTGTAGGAAACAGACTTTGTATCCCAAATGTCAAGGAGGTGAACGATGAAATACTAGATGAGTCACATAATGCACCTTATGCTATGCACCTAGGTAGCACCAGGATATATAGAGATCTGAAAAAGCATTTCTGGTGGAAAGGCATGAAGAAGGAGGTAGCAGAATACGTAAGCAAGTGTCTAATGTGTCAGCAAGTCAAGGCTGAGCACCAGGCACCTTCAGGAAAGTTAATGCCATTGTCCATCCCTGAGTGGAAGTGGCAAAGGGTGACTATGGACTTTTTGATGGGTTTGCCTAAGACTAGTAGGAAGCATGATGCCATATGGTTTATTGTTGATTGGTTGACGAAGTCAGCTCATTTTCTAGCAATTAAGTAGGTTGATTCCTTACATGTGCTAGCAAAGAATTATATTGATGAGATAGTAAGATTACATGGGATTCCAGATTCCATAGTTTCTAACAGGGATCCTCAATTTACTTTGAGATTTTGGGGAAGTTTACAAGAGGCTCTAGGAATCAAGTTGAGTTTTAGTACTGCTTTTCACCCTCAGACTGATGGGCAATCCGAGAGGGCCATTCGGACACTTGAGGGAATGCTCAGGGTATGTTTGATGGACTTCAAGAGAGCTTGGGATGAGAAATTACCATTGGTCGAATTTGCTTACAACAATTCGTACCATTCGAGCATCCAGATGGCTCCTTATGAAGCACTATTTGGAAGGAGATGTAAAACTCCTATATGTTGGGATGAAGAAGGAGAAAGGAAGCTAATAGGACTAGAATTGGTTCAGATGACTGTTGACAACGTCAAGTTAGTTAAGTAAAGGCTTAAGGTAGTTCAAGATAGAATGAAGAGTTATACTGATGCACACAGAAAGGAAATGGAGTATGAAGTCGGTGAGAAAGTGTTCCTTAAGATATCTCCTTGGAAAGGAGTTATGAGATTTGGAAAGAAAGGTAAGTTAAGTCCAAGGTATGTGGGTCCTTACGAAATTCTTTAGAGGATTGGACCATTAGCCTACAAGTTGGCATTGCCACCAGAATTATCACAGATACATGATGTCTTCCATGTTTCCATGCTAAGGAGGTACAGGTCGGATCCCTCCCACATCATTCTGATGAATGACATTCATTTGAGAGATGATCTAAGTTATGAGGAGAATTTAGTGAAGATTTTGGACGCCAAGGAGAAGGTCCTCAGGAATAAGACAGTGCAACTAGTAAAAGTCCTATGGAGAAATCATGCTATGGAAGAGGCCACACAGGAGCCTTTGGAAGCCATGAAGGAGAAGTATCTACATCTTTTCAATGACTCAGGTAATAATTTTGATGACAAAATTCTTTTAAGAAGGGGAGAAATGTTCTACCCGAATTCTTTTTCATTATGTTAGTAAGCATGAATTGAATGATTTTTGTGATCTAGCTGGACAAATCATTTTTAATAGGAATTTAATTATTATACCAAGTTTAGGAGGATTTACTCTATGGATTGATGGAAAAAAATTTAAGTATTACATGGAAGAATTAAGATTAAGTGAGAGTATAATCTGGTGTAAGTTGAATTGAAAAATAAAGAATGCATAAGGGTATTTTGGGTGGATTACTTAAGGTTAGAAGCACTAAGGCATTAAAGGAAGGGTAAGGTAGACTTTCCTCACCCATTAAGGGTAGAATGGGAAGAGGAAAATGGTTATCTTGTATATAAGACGATCAAGAATGAAAAAAAAGAAAAAAATAAAAGAGAGAGAAAGAAGAAGAGAGGTTTCAGTGGAGTTAAAAGAATAGAGCTTTGAACTAAGTCACAATTTTTTTTGGTTTTAAAGAGAGAGTTTGAGGTTACTCAAGAAGAGAAAAAGAAAGAGAAAGGGAAGAGCTTGCTTTAGAGCTAAGAATCTCATTATTTGGTGAAGATTGAAGGTAAGATTGATTTTAATCTTTTGGAGTTTTGAAAGGGTTTTGGTTCAAAGAGCTTGGCAAATGTATGGCTTTAAGAGTTCTAGGATCTATTTCAATGAACGTGCATTATGGGTTCTCAAATCTGGAATTTTATTGAATAGGGATTATTTTCATTGTTAAAGGAAATCAAGAGAGGCAAGAGGAGCAAAAGGAAAGACATCTTTAAATCCAATACCTAAACAAGCAAGGATTTCAAGGTGGGTTACAGTTTTATGATTAGGAAATAGGTCATCAATGTGTTCTTTTATATGATGAAAATAAATGATTTCAACTACTTCTTGAACATGCATTATAACTCTTACAATGTTTGAAAAAGTGTTATATGTTTCGTGAGAAGTTATTATGCTGATTGGTTATAACAAGAGCATGGAAATGATTTTGAAAAGATATTATGCTTGAAAACAATCAAGTTTCAAAAACTTGCCATCATGGGCGACAAGTATTCAAGATCATAAAATATATGTTATGTAGGTTTGGTTTGGTCCATTCTATTATCAAGTGCACTTAGACTAAAGGCTTCTCCCGCCTGCCCGCTAGTGGCATGGAGCTCCTTTATGGACTCCCTCATTTTTATGACTACATAAAAACCACTAAGTGAGATTGTGCTAGCTCGTTCTATTCACGACTTCACAGGACCATTATATGGAATTGAGATTGTTCGTTCTATTTATGGACCTTCCAAATCATTGTGATGTGCTTATGTGCTGTGAAATGTCAGTAAGTGATGCATGCATGAATCATAGTTGTTCATGACTTGTTTGGTAAGGTGAAAATTTTGTGAAATAAGTACTTGATGATTTTCAAGCAAATTGCTAATGTTTATAAAGTGCAAATGCAATGAGTTTTGAAAATGATTTTCTCTTGTTTCTTGATTGTAAATCTGTTACTCATGAGCTTTAAGCTCATCCCCTCCTAAATTCCGTCCTATTCAGGTGATGAACAAGGGAGTGAGTAAGTCAAGAGTCAAGGCATCACTCAAATCTGCCTAATTTCTTTTGTATCCTTAAGTTAGATTTTTTTTTTTGAATTCAAGGCTTTAGCCACATTTCAAGTGCATTTTGTAATTCAGTTCTCAAACTCAATGGATGTAGTGTACCTTGAAATGTTCAGTAAAGCTTTGTAATGAGTTCTGCCTATTAGTATGAATGGAATAGACTTCTGTCTATTATTATGAATGAAATGTCTTTTAGGTTTGATCATGATCACTGTTAAGTTTTCACGTTGCATGTGTTGATCAAATGATTTTGATATGTTGGGAGGTGGTTAATGCTTATGTTTCTGGTGTATCGTGTTTTTGGAATTGAATGAATGGTGGTTGGAAAGATTTTAAGTCTGCATTAAGTAAGTTATATTGCAAGAAGGAAACACAGACGAAGTTTATAGAGGAAGACTGTCATTTGTGATGACGTCATACATAGACGTAATTGAAACATAAATGCAAGAAACATAGACGCAAGGAACACAGACGATAGGTGGTCAACCCAGACGATAAAAGTCAACTACAGACGATAGAACCCAGATGATAGAAACACAGACGATAGGTGGTTAACCCAGATGATAAAAGTCAACTACAGACGATAGAACCCAAATGATAGAAACATAGACGATAGGTGGTCAACCCAGATGATAAAAGTCAACCATAGACGATAGAACGCAGACAATAAAACACAGACGATAAGTGGTTAACCCAGATGATAAAAGTCAACTACAGATGATAGAATCCAGATGATAAAACACAGACTATAAGTAAACACAGACCATGGGCTAACTATAGGCGATGCAAGTAAGAAGTTAAGCCAGTATGATTAAACAGTCACTTAGTTGGAGTTAATCAAAGAATTCATTAATTAAGGATCAAAAAGAAGTCAAGGGACAAAAATGTTTGATGAGGTTAAGATGAAATTTCAAGTTTAAGGATTGTCCTAGTGAGGGCACTCCACTCTTGTGAGATGCAAGTTCAGATGTCACTCAGGACGTCGGACATGTGTCTCATAAGGGCGACTGCACCTATTACTAGATCTTTGACTGAGTTGCTTAAAAAAGATGTTATATTTACTTTTTACAATAAATGTTTGACATCTTTTCAATTGGTAAAGGATATGCCTGCGACTGCTCCTATTTTTATATCTCCTGACTGGTCTCTTCCTTTCGAATTAATGTGTGATGCAAGTGATTATGTAGTGGGTGTTGTTTTAGGCTAACGACAATGTAAGACCTTTCATCCCATTTTTATAGAACTATGACACTAACCAATGCACACCGCCGTTACACCACCATGGAAAAAGAGATGTTGGTTGTTATGTTTGCTTTTGACAAGTTTCGTTTATATTTTGTTTTTTCTAAAGTGATTGTGTATACTGACCATGTAGCCTTGAAATACTTGATGGCAAAACCCGATGCTAAACCAAGATTAATTCGTTGTGTGTTACTTTTGCAGGAGTTTTTGACATTAAGCTGAGGGATAAAAAAGGAGCCGAGAATTTTGTGGTTGATCACCTATCAAAGTTAGATGAAGTTTCCATAGAGAGTGCAACAATGAAAGACTTACAGGAGACTTTAACTAATAAGCATCTGATGATTATGATAGTCACTCGTTAGTTTGCAGACTATGTAAACCACCTTGCTAGTTATATCTATCCCCTTATTTTTCTTATTCTCAAAAGAAATTTTTTTTGTCAAAGGTAAGACACTATCTTTGGGATGATCCTTTGCTTTACAAAATTTATGTAGATGGTATTGTTAGGCGCTGCATTCTTGAAGAGGAAAGGTCCTTTGTGTTATATGACTATCATTTTAAAGAGGCCGAGGGACATTATGGTGCATCTAGGATAACCCATAAGGTTTTAGAGTATGGTTTCTATTGGCCCATCTTATTTAGGGATGCATTCACATTTGTCAAATCTTACGATAGGTGTCAAAGGGTAGAAACATTAGTAGGAGTTACAATATGCCATTGACTAACATTCTTATTTGTGAGGTTTTTGATGTTTAGGGCATAGACTTCATGGGACCATTCCTTAAGTCTTTCTCCAATCAATATATATTGGTTGCTGCTGATTATGTTAGTAAGTCAGTAGAAGCAAAAGCATTACCCACAAGTAAGGCTAGAGGTGCTGTTAAGTTTTTGAAGAAGAATATTTTTACACGTTTTGGCACACTTAGGGCTATCTTAGTGAATAGGGGGTCGTATTTTTGCAATAAAATTTTTGATTAAATATTAGCTAAGTATGGGGTGACCCATAACGTTGCTACACCATACCACCTCCAAACTAGTGGGTAAGTTGAAGTCTTAAACAGGTAATTAAAGAAAATATTAGAGAAAACTGTTAATGCTTCTAGGTGGGACTGGTCTGTAATGCTCGATGATGCACTTAGCATGTCACCATTCAAGATAGTGTACGGCAAGTCTTGTCATCTTCCAGTTGAGTTAGAGCATCGTACATATTAGGCTGTCAAATTTCTTAAATTTGATTTGTCCTTTACAGGTGCTAAGAGACTTATATAGCTTCACGAGCTTGAAGACTTCCATTTGGATGCCTACAATAATTTGAAATTGATAGGGAGCGTGTGAAGAAGTGGTATGACAAGAAGATCATCCACTAAGACTTTAAGGTAGGCGACTAGGTATTGATCTACAACTCCAATCTTTGCTTATTTCCAAGGAAGCTTAAGTCAAGGTGGTATGGTCCATTAAAGGTGATCCAAGTCTTTCCTTTTAGGGTCCTTAAGGTAAAACGAGAAAATGAAAACCCAATTCAAGGTAAATGGACAATAAACTAAATTGTATATTCCCAAGTTTCTAGATAGCTCTGAGGAAAGATTGTCTCTTCACAACATTTTGCCTTCCCCTCCTTGATCATAGTGCATACCTTTCAGTAGGACTGTAATTTTCTTTTTCTTCTTTTCTTGTTGTTTGCTTTGTGTTTCTTTCTAGTTTAATGCATTTATTTGAGTTGTTTTTAGTTTTCTTTAAGGTTTGCATGGTTGGTGACAACGAGTTCTTGGCCGATTCTTTTTCAGGGAAGCTTCTTCTTCCTTTTTTTTCTGTTTTGTGTTTGATCGTTAACTACTTGAATATTAGAGACAATTTTCATATTAAGTGTGGGCAGATTGGGATTATTTGCATGTTGATGCTTATGATATTGATATTGAAGTTGATAGATTCACACTTGAAAGGTTGCAACTCTTTTGGTAGCTAACTTAGGATCAAGATTATGTGCATGCTAATGCTTATGATATTCATGTTGATGTTGAGAGATTCACACTTAAAAGGTTACCACTCTTTTGGTAGCTAACTTGGGTCCCATTTTCAAAATTTTTACACTTGAATTTGATGAATTTTTGACCATATGATTATGTCAAAGTAGCTGGAAGGAGAATTAAGATGTATGTATGAGGATTAGGCTGATTGAGAGGATAGTGAACCATGTGAATTGAATGAAGTAGTTAATTGCATAAACTTAGTCAATAACTAATGTTTGAGTGATGAGGGTTTTAATGGATTTTCATTTAAGCACATGCAAGGTTTTGAGCTATATGACTGCATCTCATAGTCATTCATTTTCTTTGTTGTGTGTGATGCTTCTTTATATAGATTACCTTTAGAACTTCCTCTAAATGTGTTTGATACTGCTAGTTGCATGCCTTATGGGCATGATAAAGGCCTTCTTTGTTTTGAACCTTTACCTTAAATGACCCACCAAGTCAGTTTTCCTTTGCTACCCCCTTTGAACTTTTAACTTTGTTTATTTTTGTATTAATCACACTGCAATGAAACTTGAAAACTTTTTAGCTTGACCCTTTCAAAAGTTGAACGTTAGCTTGACCCTTTCAAAAGTTGAATGAAGTACTAAATATTTGATGTCCTTGATTTAGGGACTTTTATTTTTTATGCTATTCTGAGATGTTTTAGAGATACATCTACTCAGTTGTTGGTTGATTTGTACTACTACTATTTTCTTTTATGTTTAGTGTTATGAACAAAAAAACATAAAGAACAAAAAAATTTAAAAACATGAAGAAAGAAAAAGATCAAATGGTAGCGTTGGATAGTGATGAGTAGTTATAATCCCGTGTTTCTATTTGCATACCTCAATATTTCTTTTTGGTTGTTGCACATTACTTAGTGCTTTGTGAATGCTTGTGAGTAGCCTTTCCCCTTTTTACCTTACCTTAACCTAAGTCCCATTACAACCTTTAGTAAAAGCCCTTTTGCTCTATGATGACATGTGCTCTATGTACTAGAAAATGGGTGAATTTGCAATACTATGGTATTGTAATTTCATAGAGGAAGCTTTGAGTGAAACACAACCCTTATGCACTTGAGTGACATAAGTGAATATCGTGAGGAAGGTCCATTATAATTTTATGCTTGCTTTTGATCAAGGATATCTACCATTGACTTAGTTTTTGTGTATTGACGAAAAGATTATGACATATGTAGTAGCATGATACTTGAGTTGTCGAAGTTTATGGGATTACAAACATTTGATTTTCATTGAAAGTGAAATGATATAATATATAGGTTGTGATCCAAGTAAGTTGCTTGAGGACAAATAACAATTCAAGTGCAGGGGTGTTGTTAATGGGTATTTTATATTGATTTTAGATAGATAATTTGCTAAAATTTTGTACATTTCATGTTTAAATTGCACTAATTAAGAGATATTTGTTTTAATTTTAAGCATATATTGGATTTGGAACTTTTAAAAGCACAAAGCAAGAGAAGCTTCTTAAAAGCAAGATAGCTGGACAAAGACATAACAGTAGCCCATAACTCCAAAATGATAACAACAGCTGGGTATAAGAAGCAACAATTACAAGAATAAACAAAAGCAAAAAAGACAGCACTCATCTAAAAAAACACAAGGCCAAGATGAAAAGTGCAAAAAAGAAAACGAAAAGCGTTAGCTAAGGAAAAAAAAGAGATGTGCGAGAATGATTTGGGGTGACCAAAAAAAACCTAATTTAGGGGGACATCAATAAATAGTGTTATAGTGAAAAAAGAGAGAGTAGTGGTGGCTGTGTTAAAAATTTGACAAGAGAAGAGGATTGGCAGTTGCGTTAAAAATCAGAAGAGAAGAGGAGTGGCAGCAGCGTGAAAAAGAAGAGTGATGTGAATGCTACAGAAAAGAACAAAGAAGAGAGCTGACAGCATTGAAAATAGATAGGGACAAAAGAAGAAAAGGAGCCCATAACGAAATGAACAAACACGTTTTCAGCCAAGAAAAGAAACGAGTTTTGGGCATTGGAGTGAAAAATAGATAACAGGAAGTGTTAGAAAGAGATAGCGTTTGTGAGAGAGGGCTAGAGTAGATAACATGAGCAATGAGGGATGGACCAAAAACCATCCATTTAAACTGTCACATCAGTTACAGTAGTAAGGAGATGAGAGAAAAGATAGCAGCGTGATAGAGAGTTTGCGGTAGAAAAACAGAGTAACGTGAGAAGATAGCTTCCAGGATAGCAACAACCATTTGATGTTCATAATTTGTTTTTATTCCTTATTTTTTAAATTCTTGTGGATTTAATCAAGGCAAATATATATTATGACCATGGTTTATGTTACATGAATATGTGTAAGTAAGTTTTCTTTGGTTAAGGTTAGGATTAATATTGGATTAGGACAGTTTTTGTGGTATTGTTTTATTTGCTTGATTGAATGCATATTTAGCTTAATTTAACTTGATCAACTAGATTAAGGCTTTAGATGATTGAATGTCATGACCATTGAGATTTGATTTGTCAAAATTTCAATCAAGAAATATATTTGAGACTAACGCATAGACTAACTGTAGAGTCTTATATGAGGATACCTACAATTAATGAACTTAATTTTAGGCTTGTTGCATTGAATGTTTTCTTTTTATTCTGAATTATCTATGAACCAAGTAGGTAACTTGGATTTAAAAGATAAAGGAATTCCTATGAATATGGGGTTTAACTTGCTTAAGTGAAGTAAGTCCTAAATCAATCCACTGCTACAAATTTTAGTGCCTAATCTAATTGAAATGCGACAACTTAGCCAAATTTTGTCAATTGACTAAGTTTAGTCACATCTAGTTCATTTCTTGCATCAAGCATATTTCCTTAATTTGCTTATCATATTCCATTTTCAAATCAAACAATTCTTGATCATCTGAATAATTTTGTATCGTTTAATTTAATTGTCTTGATTTTGGAATCGCTTGGGTACGATATCCAATTCTTACTGTTTTATATTACTTATCGATGAGGTACGCTTGCCTCTAGTTTGGTCTAGATAGAATTTAACTTATATTTCTTTGTTAAACTACATCAGTACCAAGCCTTTGCTCTATCTCTTAAGGTAAAAGGGAAAAGCCTAATTTTTATGGCATCTTCTGACATTTGATGGTACCAAAAGGTATCACAGATTTCAAGGAAATTTTTTATTTGTGTATTGAGATCTTCATTGGTTAGTCCATAGAATTGTACACTGTTGAAACATGTTTAGGAGGGTTGGTTTAATTTCAAAAGAGGTTGTTTGTATGGGTGGCCTAACAGCTCCTTAGTTAGCTACATTGAACCCTGGTCTAACGAAATTCATAAGGGTTCTTTGTTGATGTCTTTGGTTTTCTCTGTGATCCAAATCTTTCTAAAATTTCTCAACCATTGTTACTTTTGTGATTTCTTCTTCTTCATGCGGAGCTTTCCTAATTGACCATTCTAATTGAGTGATATCTATCTCTATGGTTTTAGTTGTATGATTCAAACTTCTCATGACTCTTATGTTCATGTAAAAGCACGGATTCAAAAATAGAAATGGAAGGAAAGAACATAAAATAAAAACTAACAAAAATGCCTTAAAATAAAGAAGTAAACTAATTGCCTACTTGGCAATTTCACCAAAAACTTAATTAGGTGTTTGGTTGTGTAAGTTTTAATTATTAAACTCTAATAATCTGCAAACGTATAGTTCATTAGTGTAGGATCAAAGATGTTGATCCGACGAGGAGGAAGCTAATCAAATCGCAAAATCTAAGTCTAAAAATAATAACAGAAATCCAAGATGCAATGAAACTAAAAACGAGAATTTAATTCAATCAATCAAATTAAGAATCAAATACAAATATACTAATTCTTAATTAATTGCAACACATCAAAGAATTAATTGAAAGAAATTAACAATTGAGAGAAAGAGAATTTTACCTATCCTTAATGCTAACATGACTGATTATGAATTATTGGATTATTTGTTTTAAATTATCCTAGGGTTGATTACTCTCTATTGAGTTATAACTATTAACTCTAAATCATAAACCCAATCAAATTATGGAGTTGCAATCTCTTAATTCACAACCTATCCAAAACCATAATTAGTTATGAAGTTCTCTAATAAATTATCGAAAACCTATATAAGATCTCTTTTCACACAATCTCTCGATCTGATTCTTATTCTATTAAATCACCTAACTCTCGTTAGTCCAATTTAATTGCTTTTCATTTAATTCATGCTCCCAGTTTATTACTGAATTCTGCAATCATATAATCAAGCCACAACATATAATCTCTTATGTGTATAATCCATTAGGCTCCCGGTTACGTTGGCCATTTGAATTAACACTTAATTCAAGTAAGTCAACAGTGGTATCTAGCAAAACATCATGATTCCCAATTGACTATAAAATTAGTGGTTTGATTATGAACCCTTCCATACATAATGTTGCCATGTAATTTATCCTTTCACTATCTATACCATACTTGGTTCAGAGTATGGTCAAAATGTTAACTCCCACTAAACTGAATACATCACATCTAGTCCAACTGATATTAGATCTTATCCTAAGGATCTCATTGCTCTGTGTATCATTGAAAACACTCTTAAGGAAGCATATCTGCTCTAGCCAGAGACTCCCAACTAATGCCCCTATAAGAGGCTGTGGGTATCATCTCCTTCTATCAGAAGTGGTGAATCCTTTATTGGCTACTCAATTACCTTTGAATACCTTAAGTTGTACCTAATTACCACCTTGTGAATAACCCCTAAAAGGCATCCATGAATGGAGTCAAAGCACAGGATCAGTAGCCGAGATATCCTTGAGCACTCAAGTCAAAGGATACTTTCCTATTGCTATGATGAGACTGTTATTGACACTGGAATAGAATATCTATATGATTATCTCATAATAGGTCAATCCAATGTACTTACTACCCTTAGTAAGTATCCACATGCTAGCTCTAAATAACTCATGTCTATAGCTTATTATATCTACTTGATCTAATCAAGAAGTATAACATGCGCTAGTTTATCTGGATTAATGATATCCTTGTTATCTAAACTTTCCATAGTCATATCATGATAACAAGATTCCTATCATGTGTAATTACATTAGTATCTAAACTTTCCCTAGTCATAAGATTCCTATCATGTGTAATTATGCTAGTATATACTTTTCCTTGTTTTCTTCTTTTAGACTAAATTTTATAGATTTTCTTATAGTCCAACAAACACTATTTTAAAGAGCTTTTATTGTCTTCTTGTTGCTTTAATTATCTTCTTCTTACTCCATGAAGATAAGTGTGTGTAATTCTTCGAAAAAAGGCCTTTAATTTTTTTGCTTCCAAATTGTACCTAAAATCATATATGAATTAAAGTGAGTATTTTAAGCATTTTCATATCATTAATTGCTAAGTGTACATGATTAAATGTATTAACAATTAAACAGATATCAATTTCCCCCATATTCAACTTTTGGCTATCCTTGGGCAAAACATCGAAATTAAGCTCAAAGACTCGAAACATTTACTCAATTCCCATATTTTCTAAGACTATATATCATACCCAAAGATGAATGACTTTAAAAAATCATAACAAGGATTCAAAATTTAATACTTCTGCTTATGATTAATCAATAAGCATCATCTTCCAAAACCTAGCAATCTAATGGTAGACTCGACAAATGTGTTTAACTAAAATATATCCACAAGTATACTTAACACCATTCATGATCATGACAATCCACAACTTTGCGTATCATTTCATTTCTCCACCACTAATGTTCACATGAAAAATCATGAATCAAAAGACTTTTTAGGGATGTAATGTGGGCAATGGTAAGGTGAGATGTATTTAGGTCAAGTAGCATGACAACCATTAAGCTAGTGAAAAAAAGCAACACTCATAAAAAACTGGGCATCGTCAGCTATGAGGAATGCTACATTTATATTTCACAAGCCAATTCAACTTTCACACACAAACCACACAAAGCGTATAACAATCTGAAGGAATCCTCGTACAATTTATGCCAACAATACGTTGAAACCACAAGAGTGAACCTTCCAAGCCAACATCTGCATCATGTTTAACATACTTAAATAACACATTCATTACAACTCTAGGAAGATTCATTAATTATAAATAAATTTGCAAACTCTTATGCGTTTCTTCCTTGATAAATTTGTTTAAACAAAATTTTTTTTCATTCTTTTTTTTTTGTCTTTCTTTCTTTTTTATTTTCTTTTCTTCCTTTTTTTCTTCCTTTTCCTTATAAAAATTAAAATAAACTACATCAACATGGAAATTTCAATGATAAGACATAACAAAACATCCCAAGATTAACCAACTCTCATATATGTACACCCCTACACTTAGAATTTTGTGCATCCACAAATTCAACAATCACAAATGTTCTAATAGCTTTATGGCTTGGATAGCAAATTTCATTAAATATAAAGCATGTAATATGATTGATACAAAAAGAAAGGCTAATAAGGCTCAAAGTGGGCTTATCAAGGGAAAAATCATGTTAATAAGATTGGTTATTTATCTAATGTAGTTTATGAAAAAGAAAGAATGCCTAATCATATCCATATTAATGCATGTTATAAAAATGTGGTCTCTAATAAAAATTTAACGTAAAATCAGAACATACATATCATGAAGGTCACACATTATTAAAAGAAAATGAGGCTAATATGAATGTGCCAATCAAATACAGCTTAAAATCTCACCGGCTTTGTCAACCACTAGTCACTATTCTTCTAAAGATAATGCACATTAACCAATCACAAGAGCAAAAGTACATGCCAAAGTTGCTAAGAAATTCTCTCTCCAATTCATTCTCTAATCATAATTAAATAATCCTATAAGCAATAGAAAACTAACAAATGTTTCTTTTTTGTTTTATTCTTTCTCTCATTTTTATCGGAAACTTTAAAACAAGCAAAAATAAACTAACAAAGAAACACATATACATAAAAAATAAATGAAAAATGTAAAGAAAAGAAATTTGCTTCCCTTGGGTTGCCTCCTAAGAAGCGACTTCATTTAGGGTTGCTAGCTTGACTCTAGGTTTTGCTCATGTAAAAAAATTGTCATGTCCTAAAATTATAGTTAGCGCTACTTCCACGTGAGTTTGTTCCAGATAGGGCCTTGGTTGATTATCATCCCCATTCATTGTCTTCCTCATCTTTAAATTCTTAATCTTTACTGAGTTCATAAACTCCAGAAATATTTCAAATGTCTCTTGGCCTTTTTCTTCTTCCTTTAATTCCTCTAACCTACTAGGTAAAGGTAAGGGGTCAGTCTCAATAATAGTTATGAACTTAATTTTTACCTCTAAGCTAAAAGATGTATCTTTCTCTACTTCAAGCTCCTCCTCAGCTTCTTCGACACAAGCACTTTGTTGAATGTTGACATTAAAATTCTTATGCTCCTCTTCACTTTCTAAAGTTTCTACACTAATATCCATCAGGTACTCCTCAAGTTGATATGGTTGCGTCCCTTTGCTTTGTGATGCTAGGTGGTTGATAGTTTCCATCAGTCGATCTACTTGGCTTGTCAAGCTTTGGATTCTAGAACTTGTTTCCTACTGGAATTGCAAAGTGTTAGCAACATACACATTAACTAAGTCTTCAAGGATGTACCTGATTCTTGATAGGAAGCTTCTGATATGTACGAGAATTGTTGTGCTTCCTACAAACTGTCATGGAAGTAATTCGGCTAACTATACCATTCATAAAAAAAGTTAGGTTGATCAGTCCAAACATTATTATAGAATTGGGAATATGAATTAAAGAAAAAATTACTTCCATCTATATAAAAAAAATAATCACAAATACGTAACAAAAAGAATGAAAAGATCATGAAATAATTGAAAAGAAATCAATTATAAACAAATATATGTAAAACACCAATTAAAATCATAAACAAAAACTAAAAACCACACTTCCCAACAACGACACCAAAATTGACCTGCGCATTGCAATGCTAGTCAAAATAAAATAACTAGACTACTACTATAGTAGTGGTTAGTCTAAGCTAATCACATAGGGAGTGTCTATTTAGTTTATGAAATGAAATTAATTGATGTCTAGGTAATTAAAGGGTTTTTAATTTAATGAGAAAATAAAATAAAATAAACGTAATGAAAATAAGTTAAAGAAAACATGTGAAAAATGATAAAATTGGGGAATTCAGTAGGGATTTGGTTCTTTAGTTCAATCTCAGCTTATGCCCTATTTAAGCATAATTCATTGATTTTTTGTTCTTTTATCTCTCTTAGTAGTTATCGATCATAGATTAACAACAAACACTGTTGATTCCTATTTTTCCTTAGATCTTAGTTAATTACGAAGCGCTTATTAATTAACCCTAAAAAATGGAAAGCCTAGAATAAGCTCCCTAAGTTTATCCAAACAACTGCCTTATGAATCAGAAAAATAGACCAATCTTGGTAATAATCGCACAAGCTCGGATTATTTAACCTATGTTATGTTATCTATAATGATTCAGAACCAATATTTGCTACACATGAATCGGGAATACATCGAGTACATATTGCATTTGATTCTAGTGATGCGTTTTCATGAAAAATAATTCAATAGAGCATCAAAATCATCATTATTCAATACCTAATCCAATAAACACAAGATAACATAATCAATTTCGAATGAGAGAAAGAAAGAACAAAACAATTTAAATATACTTAACCTGGGTCATTGATGTCGATGTCACCCCCGAACCGGCATTAAGATGTCATCGCTTCCTAGGTATCGCCCAGAAAAATGTTTCTACCCCCACTGATAACCATACTGAAGACCTCTTTATCTCTTTATTGTTGCAACATTCTTCTCCTCACTATTCATCAATTTGACAAATAAGCAAGCTTGGACCACCATACTATTCACTCGCTTCTCTTCTCTATTTCACGCTGCTTTTTGTTTTCCAGACAATAAGTTGCAGCTCTTCCTAGCTCCCTTGCAGCTCTTCACTTTTTGCTACTATAGCTGATTTGACAAATTCTTGTCAATGGCCACATATACTATTCATGCAACTTAAAAGCCTAAGCATCCTTTCACCTGCTACATTGCATAAAATGTAGTATGAGTTAAATGCATAACGCTTGCGTTTAAGACTATGTATGCATTAAAAGCATGTGTTTTCTTTCCTTTGTTGTGCATTTTACCACCTTGGGCTGTTGTTTTACATTTGGTCTTTCTCTTGGTTGCTTCTTTATTTTCTTCATTTGGACTAAATTTTCTAGATTTTCTTCTAGTCCAATAAACGCTATTTTGAAGAGCTTTTATTGTCTTCTTCATGCTCTAATTTTCTTCTACTTACTCTACAAAGACAAGAGAGTGTAATTATTCAGAAAACAACCCTAATGTAGTGCTTTCGAGTCACTTTAATTTCTTTTCTTCCAAATTGTACCTAAAATCATACATGAATTAAAGTGAGTATCTTAAAAATTTTCTTATCATTAATCGCTAAGTGTTGATGATTAAACGTATCAACAATTAAATACATATCATTAAGCAATCTATCAATCTATAAAATCTGTCCACCAATTCAACTAGTTGTAAAGTTATCCTATGGGTAATCAAATAATTAGACAAGTTATCTCTCTAACTAATCAATTAAATTGATGAATGTAGGTCTATAGAGTGCCAATTCTCATTATATAGTTTTACATAATTTACCCTACTTAATTTCTTAATATATTGCAAGGTATAAGCTTAACATTTCTTAAAAGCATCATAAAGTAGGAGTTCAATAAGTGGTTCCAAAGTAATCTTTATAAATAACTTAACCACTCGTAATGCCATTAAGATTCTTAATAACCAAAAAATCCATAATAAAGATGTTAGTAGAGAAAAAATGAAAAAAGAACTAATTGAAGCAAGCTCCTCTTTTTATTTGACCCAATATGGAAAATCTAGAGTTGGTGTGCTCTTTGCCCGATTTGGAATGGAAATCTTGATTCTCTACTTCTCTTTGGGCTCTTTTTTTTTTTTTACCCAAAGAGGCAAGTTCTCATGACATCCTTTTGGCCCTAGGGATTTTTTCCCTCATATAGTCACAAAAACCTAATAATAAGTGAAACCTATGTGTCTTTTCATGTTAGGGATCCCACGATTGTGGGAATTAGTATGAATCCCATGATTGTGGGTTTTTGTCTTACAATTCCTCCACTTCTCTTCTCCTCTTTTGATCGTTAGCTCAATCACAAAGGTGGCCACCCTCTATTCCTACATCAAAATGATCAATTCTTACCCTAAATCAACATCAAACATAAAAGAACAATCATGAAGATCAAACTAAACAAAAACATACAAAATAAGTCCTAAAGCATGACAATAATAACCTATTATGCGAAAAACACATACCAAATACTTAGAAAAACACACATTAATGCACAACTATCAACTTCCCCACACTTAAATCTTTGTTTGTCCTTAAGCAAAATCAAACAAAGGCAATCAATTCCATCACTTCATTTTTACAAAGATCAAAACATGCAATCCCTCAAATCTTAGCTAACTCAAATGCCAAGCTACAACACATATCATGACTACTTTCCATTAGTACATAAGCCAGCTCAACTTATGGCACCATCACTCAAAGATAAGTATAAACATAAAATGAATCTTCCTCATGGTTTCACTCATTTCTCTCAAGTGTTTAATGGTTAGTATTTCTGTTAAGCTCCCTATAGGAAACTACACTACCATAGGCTTGGTAATACACTAATTCTCCTATACAATGATTACATGCATAAATAGATCAAAAGGACTTGCTTCAGGTTGTAACGTGGCAAGGGTCAAGGTTGGTCAAACGAGGAAAATGGTTTAACACAAGCATTTAATAAGTAATAAGTGAACAAAGGGATATCAAAACATATTTATGAGATATATGATAGATGTATTTCACATGATGTTTTAGGGTGTAATTTGTTTGGTAATTAGTGTGAATTTGAGTGTTGAGTGTGCATTTAGGGTTCAATTATGTTAGTTTGTGTGTTTAAGTGATTTTATGGGTTAGTTTGAATCTTTGAGCTTAATTGTTATATTTTTAAGGTACCTTGACATGTGTGTTAGTGTTTTAGGATAAATGGTGGAGAACAGAGAAGATTCGAGGAGTTTCAAGCTAAAAGAAATAGCTCAAAATCGTGCACATTAGGCCACTGAGAGCCAGTAGCAACCAGGCCATGATTGTGCACTTAGGCTATGATCATCACAGAGAGCGTCCAGTCAAGCCACAATCGGGCACATTGGGTCACATTCATGAAAAAAAGGTTAAAGCAATGGACATGATCATGGTAGGTAGGGCCACGATAGTGCCCTGTGTCGGGCTGATGAAGAAACTCAAGTTTTAAACAATTTTTGGACCGTTTTAACCCTAACTTTGACCTAGAGCCCCTAAAGTATAAATCAAATATGACAAGATAGAGGCTGCAGTTTTTAGAGAGTTTGAAAAAGAGAGCAATCCTATCTTCCAATTCCGAAAAACTTAGAGAGAGAATTGAGAGATCGAGGAAGGAGATAAAGGAAGAGAGACACAAAGAAGAGCTTGACGTGATGTACTTCTTGGAACAGGTGGTTTCCCGCTGTGACCGCCTCTCGGACACAGTTCCTGACCTATTTTCCATTTATTTCAGTTTTATTCATATATAGAATTGAAATAGATGTTAAGAGTATATTATGCTGAATGATTAGTTATCTTTATACTTTCCTTTGTATTTTGGTTTTAAAGATTAATAAAATCTAATTTGATTGTGTTTTTCATTGATTTAATTGTGATTTAAGCCCTGTTCTTCATAACTTGGCAATAGACTAAGAGGGTGAGCTAAGTAAAAATACAATTTGGTCTAATGAGAATTAGGTGAATTGATATGCTAGGGATTAAATCAAACTGGTAGAGTTATGTAACAAGAGATTGAGCATAGATTCCTAGTAAATTCTAGGTCAATAGTGAGTCAAGAGATCGCAATTCCATAATTTAAATTAGGGATCATTAATTAAGGTTAAGAATTATAACTCAAGAGAGACCCAATAAGTCAAGAATTACATAATTGATTAGGTTTAATTAATTCCATATTGAAATCCCCTTTCTCTCACTTGCTAGTTTTTGGGTAGGTTTAGGATTGGTTTTGTGTGAATTGTTGTCTTATTTATATTTCTGCAACTCAATTCTTTAAATTGATTATCGATTGATTTATTTTCTGAAGTGGTTGTGTATTTAGGTATGTTGCGAACTTAGGTGACCTTAGATTTTAGGAATAGTTTACCTTCCTTTTGGGATCAACACCTTAGGTACTACGTGAATGACTCGTGCGCTTGTAGAATTTATTAAGGTTATAAATAGTACAAGTTAGACCATTTAACCTTGAGCGAATATCCTTCTTGTGTATGCTTCAACAGGACGTTCAATTTTATGGACTAGCGAACGAATATCTAGGTGCACATATTTTCTCAAGATTTGTGTTACTGTCTAGTATCACTAGATGTCGGAAGACACAATTAGAATTAGGCTGTTTCCTTTCACACTTGGAGTTAGAGAAAAGGATTGGTATCATTCCCTGAGCCCTACTAATATGACTACATGGGAGCAGTTGGTGCGTGGCCTTTCTCGACAAATACTTTCTATTAATAAAGACCATGAAGATAATAAAGGAAATTATCAATTTCCAACAAGGAGATGGAGAGTCAATTTAAGAAGCATGGGAGCATTACAAGGACCTATAGAGGAGATGCCCGCATCATAACCTACCCAAGGAGTTCTTACTATAAATGTTCTATAATGGAGCGAACACACATACTAAAGGCACCATCGATGCAGAGTTAGGATGATCTTCAATGAGGAAGACAATTGATGAAGTAGAGGAGTTAATAGAAGGAATGGTCAATAATAGTTGCTAATCGGTGAGTGAGTGAGTTAGGCAACCAACCACGTTTAGAGAGCAGAAGGGAGTTGTCACAGTATATCAGATGATGAAGATGCAAGGTATGATTGACAAGTTGATGCGATAACTCAACAACATGAAGGCATCATCCTCAACTTCGGTTAAGGCTATGCAATTGAAATGTGAGCTATACGGCCAATGAGATCATGATACTATATAATGCCACCTAATAAGAGAGTGTAACTAAGAGCAAGTAATAATCCCTACTCCAACATATATATCCCTAGGTCGAAGAATAACCCTAACTTTTCCTAGTTGAACAATAACAATGTAGGGTAGTTCAAGCCTCAAAGTCAATTGAGCTTTCAATAGGATAAAGCAAGCTCGACGAGTTCAAAGTTGGACAGGATTTTTGATAAGAGAGGAGGCATGGAGGAAGCTCATAAGAGGCTCGGGAGTAAGTTCAAGTAAGTCACAGAGAACTCGTCTATACGTAATTTAGCAAGTCCAAATGGGGCAGTTACCAGAAGCATTGTCGACTCGGAATGCTAAAACTCTTCCTAGCAACATCGAGTCCAATTCGAAGGAGTGTATATGGTCATAAGTTAGACTCAAAATGGAGAAGTCATATAAGTGTAAGAGGAGGAAGAAGAGGAAAAAGAAGGTAAAGAAGACCTTGCAAGTGAGACTGTGAGTAAGTCTATTCAAGTAACTTGACGGATGTTTCCACACTAATCTTTTGCTCAGAAGGAATTCTATCCCAGGAGGGAAGTAGAGAAGTTTCAAAAGCTTAAGCAAAATAAGATCGAAGAGGTGACAAAACTAGTACAGTCAAAGTTTAAATTACAGGAGTTCGTTACGGAGAAGGGTAAAGAGCTACCTCTAGAAAACATCCTCAACATGGTGAACAAGGATGACCTAGGGCACTTTTTCATCCCCTGTAGTATTAACAAAATCCTCATAGGCAGTGCATTTGTAGACTTAGGCGCGAGCATAAATTTGATGCCCCTTCACTTTTTATCTTAAATTGGGGTTACAAAAGTTAGTGCTAACTAAGTTTTTGATTAAGACGACCGATAGGAATTTCCATAAACCAATGGGAATATACAAGATGTGCGGGTAAAGATTGGTAAATTTATCTTTCCCACGGACTTCTATATTTTGGACATCAGCGAAGATAAGAACACCCGAATGATTTTTGGATGACCATTCTTGGCCACTGCGCTTTCAAATATTGACATGTATGGGGGCAAACTAACTGATCCGCAACTTCGTCTTTTGGATTTGCCCTTGCAGGTCAAATAAAAAAATTTAATTCCAAGGATTGCAATATAGGATGCAACCTCGAGTCGTCTCACTTAATTGGAACCTAATGCAATGGATCCAATCTAGCCTAAATGTCATGAAATGCAACTAAATTTGTTTGGAAGGGGGTTTGGTTCTTTAGAAAATTATCAAAATTAAACTAAGTAAAAAGGAAATACGTAAAAAGATGTTTTTGGATTTTTGGGAATAAGAAATTGACAGTTAAAACAATGATCAAATTTGATAAAATCCTCTTGAAAATGAGCTTTGGCTATTATGGTTTAAAACAAATCTTTGTGGGAGTAAAAATCACTAAGTTTCAAAATGAATATCTTTAAAGAACCCTTTAAGTCCAAGGTTTTAATCAATAAACTCCATTTCTTAAAACCTTGTTAAATGCATCTTAGTGAGTGCCAAGAGTGAGTTAATGCAAATGGGCAATTTGGTGATCAAGCATCATCTCATTATCAAACACAACTAGGTAGATAAAAGAGAATTATCAAAATCATAAAATGACATATATGAAACTTCATATATTCAAGCTCAAAGTTCTACATCAACAAACCCAATAACACAATTCATTGTTCAACACTTGATTAAACTATAATTAAGAAAATCCAACTACAAAGCGTAAATCCTAACTCAGGAGTTCATAACAGTGTAGAAAAGTATGAACAAACTACTCCCCTTTGAAGCCCATTGAACTCAATCCATTGCTACATCTTTAAGAGGAACTGATGTTTAGCCAAGCATTGTTTCGGGAGAACTCACAGTTGGCACAAAAAGCATCCATAGCAATAGCAGCAGATAGTGAATCGACGATAGATAAAATGGAAGGAAAATGATGGATGATGGTGAAGTGGAGGAAGGGGTCGGAAATAATTGAGAGAACTTCTCTCTTCTTATCTCGTTTATGGCATATGGTGTGTTGTCGGCTATAACCTAATTTAGTAGGTTTTAAAACAAATGAAGCCGGGCATAGAGTGTAATTTTTCCTAAAAATAGTCCAGGTTTTGGAAGGTTCACCGCGGTGACAAATGATTTTCGCCACAGTGAACTTTTCCGGAAAGGATTTATTCTTCGCTGGATCCTTCTCTGCGACGAACTTTTCCCGAAAGTTTAGCCTGGATTCATCATTTTTCACTGCGGCGACAGATCCATTCGCCACGAGGAACTTCCTGTAGCATTGACTTCACTTCGATCTTCTCTCATTCCATTTCTTCTTTTTGAACTCCTTTTCCTTAAGTCTCCTGCAATAAAAATATAGTAGTTTGTAGTATTAATTGTTCTCAAAAAATTAATTAGTTCATTTAATCTTAATTTGTATAACTTTTCACATTCAAACTACATAAAATAAAAGCACAAACTCAAGAATCAATTTAAACCCAAAAGCTAGAGATAGGAGTCAAAAAGTATAACAAAGACCATGAAAATGTCACCAATTTATGTTATAAACTTTGGCTCAATCAAATTCCCCCTCACTTAGACCTTTGTACTCCTGGACAAAGTTTATAAGAGTCAAAGAGATACAAGTGCAAAAGAAAAATTTTGACCATGCTTAAGATAAAAGTAGGAAATTGGCAAAAATCATTTTCTCAGAAATCAACCCAAGCATAATGAAAGAATGCGAAGAAAATAAACATTATAAGCAATTAATCCAAGAGATTGAGCAAAAGAGATTGCACTCAAGGTAAGGTGTTTACTTTCATCTCACTTGTTTTGGGATAATTTCACTCTATAAATCTACTGAGTCCATTATCTACCATAAGCTTGTAATAATTCTACCTCTCTATTACAAGAACTACAATTTCAAAAATCAAGAGGACTTTTTAAGGTTGTAATGCATGGTAGGCTAGATGAAATGGATGGA
>JAOSBN010000009.1:7193373-7205205 GCA_027563595.1 Erythroxylum suave
TAATTGATCTTGTTTTATGACATGAGTGAACCATCAAGGATGGTTACTCTGCTGAGTTCGCAAAACTCATCAAAATTACACTATTGCTTTTCAAGTTTGAGAGTGAGACGACCTAGCTGCTAAGACTTTGTAGAAGCATATTTTGTGCAGCTGTTACAGTCAGATTTGGTTCAAAGGTCGGTCAACTGGGATTTAGGACATAGTTGTTTCTTTCAAGTTTATAGTATTTGGTGTGAACTGAGTTGTTTATGTTCAAAGGACAATGTTGTATAAACATGGATGATATTGTACTATATGGAACAATGTAAATTATGGTTTTGATATAATGTGATAACATTTTGGGTTTAGAAAATGTGTGATTGATGGTTTAATGCATGATGCCATGTTATGTACAGTGAAGGTGAAATGGTTAACATGACATTTCTAACAGGCATGTACACGTGTATCCGATAGACACACATGCATATGTCAGTTGGGAATGGGGTGTTACACGTTGATTATATTATCTTGTATGGATTGATTAGGTATTTGAATGAAGATGCTTTTAATGCTCTATTGAATTGTTTTTTATGAAAACGTATTGCTAGAATGGAATGCAATATGCAATCGTTGTATTCACGATTCATATGTAGCAACTAATGATTCCAAATCATTAGAGATGACATAACATAGGTTACACAATCCGAGCTTGAGTGATTATTACCTAGATTGGTCTATTTTTTGATTCGTAAGGCGGTTGTCCGAGTAAACTTAAAGAACTTATTCTAGGTTTCTCGATTGCTAGGGTTGGTTAACGAGAACTTTGTAATTAAATAGGACCTGACAATGGTAGCTACTCTTATTCCCCTGACTATGGAGATTCTTAGGGTGATGTTGATAGTCAAGTTAAGGATGAATAGCCAAGGGTAATCTATTACCCTTTAAGTGCACTACCATAAGTAGATAGGGGACTCCAGCTCAAAAAGAGTAGATTGCAAGTCTCGAGAGAACTCCGTCTCCACCACCACCATTATCTATACAATTATCTTAACCAACCAACCCTGCTTATATCAAAGCTTACATGTATTGATTGGATGACACTGTGGTACAGATTGCACAACTTTTATAAGTGGAGATTTAATCTTTACATGTACAATCAGAGGAGCTAGCTACATAAAGGAGATGGAGCACAAGCCAACAGTATTAGAGGATGATGGAGTCAAACCTGATGAGCCCAAAGGCCTCTCACTTTTTGTAACAATAAGTTTAAGATAAATTGAGTTAATTACCAAATGGTGTCGCTTGTGCAGAGAAGCGAAGGAAACTAGTGAACATTTAATCTTCAAATTTCGCTACACTAAAGATATATAGAAGGAGCTTCACAACAAATGCATGGTAACTACTGAAATTGACCATCTGGATAGCATCCAAACCTAACGGTTGAATTACAAAACCAACACCACTAGTGAATGTTTTTGGATAGTTTTATCTTTGACAATGACAATCACAAATACATGGGATGAGAGAAATTTCATAACATTTTAAGACAAAAGCATTCCTCAGGAGTAGTTTCATAAACAATTGGTACAACAGATTAGGCTCCAAATATGCCTACAAAATCAGAATTTCCAACATAAGTAATACCTATTTGTATATTGGAGTGTGTAAATTGCTTAGCGATCTTGCGGTTTAAGTGAATGACAGAGTATGTAAAGATTACATGTACTAGTGAAGTGCTTCAAAGAAGCAGCTCGTTACTCTGGAAGGTTGTTATGGCATACATAGCCAAGTTGCATCTTCTACTCCAGGGTTATACGCTTGTATGTACTGCTGGGTTTTACGTTTTATATGTGCTATTGGGTTTTATGTTTTATGTTAAGCAAGGGGGAAGTGATCTTAATTGTTACTAAGACTTGGTTTGGAGAAGCGGTGGCGGTTGATAATCTACTGAAATCAACTTGCTGAAATGATTAATACTTATTATCAATAAGTATTTATGTGTTTGAGATTGTTATTTTGGTAATTGCTGAAACATGAAAATAAATGTTTGACAAATGCAGTTGCGGTTGCCATTGTTGAAAAGAGATAAAATGACTAAAAAGCTCATTAATTTAATAAACAATTAATTGTTGTATAAATAATTTAAAATATATTATTAGTCATATAAATTTAAAATTATAAATAATAAAACACTTAAGAGGATGAGGAACAAAAAGAGCCAGAGAGAATGAAGAAGACGTTACGTAAGACTTGCTTTCTATTAGCTGAGGGTATAATGGAAAATAATAATTATCATAAGATTATTAATGGAAAGTATAATTTCTACTGCAGAATCACTTTCCTATCACAACTCTCTTTCTATTTATCGATTTCTAAGGTGGCATCACACTTTCCTCTAACCTTTAGCTGTCGCCTACAAATCTAAACATGTAACTACGTTTAGAAACTGTGATGAATAAGTACTTATTTTCACTACACCGCAGATCCAAACACAACCTAAATTGAGATGACAATTTGTTGTATAAGTTGAAACAATTTTGGTTCACCTTCAAGGTTTAATACATTCAATTTATTTAAAAAATCTTATTAAGAATTTTAAAATTCTCTCATAATTTAATAAAGTGTCCACTCTAATTTTCTTTATAATTTTCAATAAAAGTCTACCTCCTTTCAAGATACTAATATTGAAAATAAATGTCCGTGAACAAAATTGTTAATACTAAATTAAATTTATTTTTTAACATAAATATCTTAAGAAGTGTACCATTTCTGCATACCGTAACACTTCTTTTCATATTAACTAATAAATTTTATTGCACCAATAAATAGTAAATTAATTAGTTATAAATATTTTAAAAACTCTAATTTTTATACTCAATATCAAATTTAGTCATTAAAACATTTTTTTTAAATTGAATTAATAAATAAGAAATTGCAATTGTAAGATGTGCAAACGCATGCCCTCTTTCACAGATCAACTTAAAGCAATCCCATTAGTCATTAAAACATCTTTACTGTCTGGGCACTGTTCGAATTCAGCACGACAGTATTGGACTCGAATACATCATGACAGTATCAGCGTTACAGATGGACGGGCCATAAGTTGCCACATGGCATGACCAGAAGCTACAGAGTTAACTTCTGCGCAGTGCGTACAGAGGCCACCGATGTATCTTCTTTTGGTCTTCATTGGAGGTCATATAATGACATATATATCTCTGCGTACTATAATAATTTTACGTCTCATTTTGTTTATTTTTATAAAATAATCTTATAAATTGGTGTACTCTCTGAAATGGAAAACGGTAACCAAGATACATTCGTGCCTGCACTTCTCATGTTACTGAAATTTTAGTTTGATCATATGGACGACTAAACTTGAACTCCAAGCAATCACCTGACACACACTCTTGCTGCTGAGCTATTAACCTTGGTTGGATATAGAGCAAGCAGCAAGTCAGCACGGGATTAAAAAAATTGAGTTGTCATTGGAATAAGGCATGGATTAGCCGCTATCATCTTTACATACATATCGTGTGTGCGTTACCTTTCCTCCCTCTGAAGAGGCACCGGCGCCACATACATTTCCCATTAAAAACACGTGGTAGACACGTGCGATTCCAACCTGACCCCACCCAGAGCGAGACGAATAAACCCCTAGGTGCCGTTGGATATGCCGTCAAACACACGTCCCCACGGAGAAGAAGGGATAGTTTCTTTCTGGTATATCCTTTCTTACTAGTAAATTAAAATACTGCCCATTATCATTTTAACCTCCACAAAAGCATCAACGAATATTCCCTGTACTTTCTTTTCTTGATCCAATTTCTTATTAGCACTAATCAATCGTTCGCTTTATAAAACCATATCACACCCCTCTCTGCTCCTCATGTCCATATCCTCTTTAACTTAAACCCAACTCTTTTTTTTCTTTTTTATTTTATCGAGGAATACGAATACAAACAAGGATCTTTCGTGATCTTACCTGAACGCGCCGTCGTTTCCGCTTAATGGAAAGTCAAGATATTTCCGGCTTTGTGCTCTCCAGGCGAGTCACTCACCCGCTCCATGGTAAAGCAAGAGACCGACTAGTCGGCGACCTACTCAGTTACTTCAGCAGCGGCAGCGAACATTCTAACGACGACTCTCCGTGCCTCTCGGAGCTTGTTCACGACTTTCTCCATGACGACTCCGTCTCCGAGTCACAGGACAACAAGTCGGATTCCGATCCAGCCGACGAGTCAGCGGATTGTGCCGACGTCGTCGAAGGGGTCCTGACGTTGACTCTAAATCACAATAGAGACTCGTATAGAAATGTTCTGTTAGCGCATGTGTTCAGAGCAGTTGAAGTTCATTCTTGGTGGAGAAATGAGACCGCTGTGTTGAGGCGAAAGGTGATGAAGTTTTTGAAAGACTTAGGGCACAATGCGGCAGTTTGCCAGACCAGATGGGAATCCTCCGGCAACCTGACGGCCGGAAACTACGAGTTCATCGATGTGATGGAATCAGCATCCGACGGTAAGCGTTACATAGTCGATGTAGATTTCGCAGCTCAGTTCGAGATTGCGAGGCCTACAGGGCAATACTCGAAAGTATTGCAATCGCTGCCTAGGGTTTTCGTAGGGAAAAGTGAGGACTTGAAGAGGATCGTAAAGACCATGTGTGACGTGGCAAGGAGATCGTTGAAGAGCAGAGGCCTTTCTCTACCTCCGTGGAGAAAAAACCGTTTCATGCAAAACAAGTGGCTTGGCCCCTACAGACGGACGACAAATCTTGTTCCGTCCAGCCCTTTCATGAAACCGACGGTGTTGCCTGTAAACGGAGTAAAGTGCCGTATGGTTGGTTTCGATGACACCGTCAACGGTCGTTTTGTTGTTCATACAAGATAAAACGGAATTTGGGGTTGGGCATGTCTAAATTCTAGTACGGGGTAATCAACTAGATAAACTTTGTTTTGGCTTTTTTTGTAAATTAAAAATAAATAGGGGACTGACTTGAGGGTATATAAAATTGAGCGTAACGCGGCAAATGCACAATGCAGAAGTTTTTAATCTTGCGTATTTAATCGGATGATACACCTTGGGTTTTGTATACATGACTGAAACTGACTGACGTGGCACAAACGATGTGATTGGTCTATAGGAATATGCTGAAAATGGATGTGACGTATGATGGGATGCAGCAGTACGATCACAAGGAAAATTACTGGTTGATGTCAGTGTCAGGAGTCGGTACGTAAAAGATAGGATGGGAGTGGGTAGGGACGTGATTGTGAAAACGTGGATGGATGAGATGCTGTGTTCTTTTATTGCCCGTCGGTTTAAGGAGACAAAAGGGGAGAAGATACCAGAGAGTGGATAGATATCATAGAGGGAGCTCATATGGGTATCAAGTAATCAGTTAAAACAACAACTTGAATAGATTATTGACTAATTAAAATGAGATTGTAGATTATTGCAGTATTTGGTAAATTATTGCGGAAAAATATGAGAATTTTGTGATTATTGGTAAATTCTAAGTAGGATAGTTGAGACACAAAATTTTTTTCTACAAATACACAACTCTACCTTTTTTTATAAGAATTTTACATTCTCACAACTTTTTCTCCTTTGAAATAGTAGTCTCAACGGTACTTATATATTTTTTCTATTAAACTCTAATCTTTTAGCGAAATTATTTTAAATTTTCTGAAACACAAAAATCTTCAGAAGAGACCAGTATAGATCACACTTGTCTCTGTATAATAATAGATGATAACATTACTCAAGATTTAAACTTTTAAGAGAAAAAGAATTTAGAGAGAATGAAAAACACAAACTAATATTCATTGAAATCAAAAGTTGAACTTTTGCTTTAAGTTATGTGTGCTTATAATGAAAGAGAAACCTTGCTTTTATAAGTAAAGTAAGGATAGGAAAGTAAAACACTCAAAAACGCATATTGATTACAATTTTGAAAGAGAAAGCAACTTTAAATACAATCATCACACTTTTCATAAAGCTACATTAAAAATGTAAACAATTTTCTAAAAAGCAAACAGTATGACGATAAGAAGGAATCTTACGTAATAGTTTGTGAGTCATAAAGATTTTTTTCATCAAAAGACTCAAAAAAGAAAAGACTTAAAAAATACGAGTCCCATGGAATCCAATGCATTATTTTTCACATATTGGTTCATGTGATGATTGCAAATTGGATTGAGAGTCTGGACTAGTTGAGCTGTCAGTATCATTTTGATATGTCTTTTGTTGCTTATTGTGATTGAGCTCACATGTGTGAAGTTTGTACAAGAATTGATTAAATTCATTTTCATTAGGATTTTGAGCTTCTTGAAAGACTGAGTCAAGAGGTTGAGAAGGTCCTGGAAGGTCTGAATCTGATTCTTCTGTGTCATATTGAGGACTATTGGGACCTAATATGTCAATATCTGGTGCTTCTAGTTCACTAGGAACAAATTCACCTAGATAAGGTCTAATAGAGGAGAAAATGATCAGTGTATCAGGAAAATGATTTAACTCTTTGAGAAAATCTCTAAAAGATGGAAGCATATTATCTTGATATCGTGGCCAATATAATGAAGTATGATAAAAATGAACACGACGTTTAATGTGAAGGGCTCCAGTATAGGTTTCACGATATGGACGATAAAGGACGAAGAAACAATGAGTAGATTGTCATCTAGCAAAAACTTTCCATAGACGATGTTGTGAAATAACCATAGAACATTGTTGCTTCCCTTCAGCTAGTGAATGAAACCACTCAAGAAATGTCCATGACAAAGAGATGTCACAGAGATGTTGGTAGAGCTGAAGAGGGGATAAGGTGATGGCACAAGCATAAAGGGCAGAAAGTGCCCAAAGATACCATAATGTGTTTTCTGAAAGAGGATCATGAAGAAAAATCACATTAAGGTAAGGTTCTTTGAAGTTGAACATTGTGGGACTATCATGAGAGTTCGTTTCACTGAGAAAATGATGTAGATAATAAAACAAACTCATACGAGCAAGCGAGGCAACTTCAGAAGCATTGGTAAGTGTACTAGCAATGGGAGGAAAATATTTCTTTATGATGGCAGAAAGGGTTTGATGAGCCATAAGAATTTTAAAAGATAAAGGGGTTGAGAAGAAGATATTTATAATGAGAAAAAGGAAAGAAAATGTCTAGAGGCCTGGGTATATTCTGTTTGAGCAACTTTGATAAACATGAAGTGTAAGCTGGCACATGTGGTATGAATTCACGAATGTAATTAACAATTCTGAGGAATCGTTCTATTTTTTTCACAGTGAGATTTTCATCAGGAAAGTGTAACAGCTCTTATACAATATGTGGATTAGGCTGGTAGAATCCATCTTTGAAATACATATTCAGATATTCAATCTCCTTTGTATCAATGATGCTTTTAGAGGTTGAAAGTATGATGTCATACTGTTAAGTAAGATTGAAGAATTGTTGAAGTAAGGCCTAATGTTCTTCATGGGTCTTTGAGAACATGAGAATATCATCAATATATATGATTGCATTGTTGAGGATTTGCTTATAGATCTTGGTAATGGTTCTTTCAAACTGTGATGGGGCAACTTTAAGCTCAAATGGCATAACAGTCTATTAGTATTGTGTATTGGGAATGCAAAATGTAGTTTGTACCGCTCAGTTGGGTGAACGCCAAATTGCCAAAATCCTGCCTTAAGATAAAACTTGGAAAAGATAACAACTTTTTTTTAAAATATTACTTGAGTATTGATCTTCGGGAGAGAGAACTTGTCATATTGTAGGAATGCATTAAGAGGCTTGTAATCAATCACCAATCTCTTTTTACTGCACTTTTGCTCTGAATGTTTGTTCACGTAGAAAGCTTGACAAGCCCAATCTGATTTTATGGGCCCAATGAGTCCTTGCTTAAGAAGGATAGCACATTCATCTTGTGCATGTTTGAGGTCATCAAGGTTCATCCCTGGACGTGTAGCTTTAGTATGATTAATATCCTCATTCTTTTTTAAAGGTAGACTTATGAAAAATTCAGCATTTTTCCAATGAGGATATGAATGAGAAAACTGTGAATGTGATTCAGGATAATGGTCTAACAATTTATCTCGCAATGAGGTATATAGTGTAGGAACTTGAGAAAGTTTAAACACATTTTTCACTTCAGTGTAGGGATTGTAAAATGATCGATACCTGAGGCCTGTGGGTAGGTTTTGTAAAGGTGAGTATTTGTTGTATACATCCATATCAATAAGAATATCTAGGCGTGGTAGATTATTGCCAAGTTATTTAGTCCAAAATGTACACTGTTGAAGGAATCGTATCCCGATCTTTCTCTTTGTAATAAGCCTAATCTTGAATAAATTGCCATATGTAGCAGGAAAGTACTCATCATGTGAGGTCCATGCTTTAGAAGGTAAAATGTTGGGCTTCATAATTGAACTGCTAGATCTAGTATCCATAAATCCAATAACTTTGATGGGGTGATCATATTAGTCTTGTCTGAAGAGTTAGAGCTAGACATATGGTCGTTGAACTGGAGTGTGATCTAATTTCATGTAGGTCTACTGTAGCATGTATAGAGAATCATCCCCTAGAGAGATAAAGGAATTAGAGGATTCATTTTTAGAAGTTGTAACAGAAACAACAAACTTAGTGTCTTCATCTTCAATGGCTTGTTGCTCGATAAGATCTTCAAAGTTATTAGAAGAATGAATAGGCAAAATTGATTGCATTTCCTTCAATAACTTGACATCTTTCTTGCTTTTGTGGGGAAAGGTTTGTGCAAAGTGTCCTGGTTGTCTACAAAGAATACATCGTTCAACTTTCTGAGAATGATGGGATTTCTTCTTGAAGAATCAAACAAACTTTCGTTTTGATTCATCTTTTCTCATATAAGTTTTCCTGAAGGGCTTGTAACCTTCCATTTTTATGCAAAACTTTTGTTGATGATAGACCTGATTGTGATGAGATTTCTTCTTCTTGCTACAATCACAATTCTTTTTGTCTTTGCACTTAATTTGAAAATAAGGCTTCATGCAAGCCTATTTGAGAAGCGGACCACCTTTAACGATGTTTTTGAATAAGGCATGTTTATCACAAACCCTATCAAGAGAGGCTAAAGTAAGCTAATAGATTTCTCCAAGAGATATATTAGCAATATCCCCTTGTAAAGAAATGATGGTCCGTTGTAGCTCTGGTTGCAGTTAATCTAGAAGGGATAAGATAAAAGTATATCGTAGATTAACAGGATTCCATCCGTTCAAAAGATAATACATTTCCGTCATACGTTGAAAATGCTTCTGTAAATCACGTTTATTAAGTGAACAATATTTTATTACAAAATACTCCTGACGGATTTGCTTATTTATAAGCTAAAAGTCACCAATAAATTCCTTATGAATTATTCCAAGAAGAGTTCCAGCTGTAGTGAATTGGATATACTGAAGTCTTTGACATTTGCCAATATCTTGCCATTATTCTTGCAAAGTACCAGTGAAACAATAAGTAAACTCAGACTAAATATCCTGTAAAGGATTATTCGGTCTAGTCGTTTGAAGATCTATCCATGCATCGAATTCATGTAAATGATCTCTCCATTTCTTTGGGGGAAGAAAGTAAACCAAAGTATTGAAGTAGGCTTGGTCTTCATAACTAGATGAGCTGGTGTTACTTCTGGTGCTAGTGCAGGTTTGAAAGGTTTAGTACCTGTAGATTTTGCTTCACTTATATCTGGTTCAACTTCAATAAGTTCAGGCATAGTCATTGAACTTAAGCTAAGTCTAATAGATAAGTAGCTGGGCTGAGGAATCAAAAAATGATTTAGAGATCTATTCAGATGATGACTCAGAAATTATTGCAGAGACTTCAGATATTGGGATAGAGGCTTCAGAACTAGCTTCTGAATTATCTGATTGAGTAGAGGAATCTTCTGCAGTAGGTGTAGGTGCCAAAGTTGCTATGAACTCTATCAGAGGCGCTTTATCCTTCCTAGTAGAGGTAGAAGGTTAAGTCTTTGGTGGAGAAGTGAGAGGTGTATGAATCTGTTACGATTTACTCCATTAGCTAACTAGTTCAGGTTTAGTATATGAAGGTGATGGCTCAGGAATTTCTTCAAGCTTTGGCTTTTTAGGTTTTTCTTGAACTGCATGAGGATGGATATGTTGTCTGATCAAAGGATAGTTGAACTTGAAGACCTTTGAATAGTCAACTTCTTCTGGATACATCTGATACATAGGAGGAGTGTACAATGGTTGTATATTTGGAAATATTGAAGAGGATGAGCCATATACAATCTTAGACTGTGCATATTGCATATTAGCTTTTATGTGTTACACAGTTCCTTATATTTTCTTTAGTTCTCTAGTTTTGATGTCGAAGTCAGGTCTAAAATACTATGTAGCAATGTAATGTCGAAGATCAACGTCAAGTTGTAGGATCTGAGTTTTGTATGAGTGGTACAATTGGTGGATCTGCTTAGAGATGACTTAAACTTTATGTTGAGTAACATGAGCCTGTTAACTGATTCCATCTAACTTAGAATCAATTCTTCAAAGGACTTTGTTCTGTGCTACTGCATTTGATGTCTACCAGTTAAAAACTTCATTAGAAGGATTTGAGACCAGTGTCCTTGTGAAGTGATTCCTGTGGATCGAATATAAGGGCTAGGTAACTCTAATTATTTCATTTGTACTCCTGTGTAGAGAAGGAAACTCTTCTTTGTATGACTTAACCATCATACAAGGTATAGGAGTAGGAGTAATGATAGGAATTGATGACTTAGGCTGACAGGTGGAAGATTTCAGCATCTCACAAAGAGATTTAGGTCTGAATCTTTATGTGGGTAGACCACTAGATTTGCTAGAATCATCTGGATCTAAATTATCCTTGTGTGGATGATACTATTGAGAAGGTATACAGCGAGTTTTAGACTTTTTCTTCCTCCTTGGTCGCTTGGCATACTGCTCATCATCATCATCACTGTCTGACTTAGGGTTGCGACATACTTCACAGTATGGTTCGCATATAGATGGGTCAACATCCCATACAAATTGTCCACAATGACGACTTACATAGATTAGATCTCCTTTAAATTTAAAATAATAGTTAGGAGGGCTAAATTTTCCTTTAGTATGAGAAAATACGGGCTGAATTAGAAATATAGCACCGGATGTAGAAGGTCCAGATGGATCTTCATTAGGCCTTGCATAGATGGACGTCACCATTCTATCCTTTAATGTCTTTAGAATCGAAGGAGTGGTTGTATGAAATGAGTGTCGATGAGGCACATGGAACACCTTCTAGTAATTGGTGATCCATTCAGTAAGTATCAACTTTTCAAGTTTCGCAGCTGGTAATTGCTTCAGGATCTGGATGATAGTAGTCTGATCACTGAAATAATTAATAACCATATAAAGAGAATCCAAAATAGAATTGGGAAAGTTGAGGTCCAAAGCATGATTCTGCAAAGGACAGATCATCTAGTGATGTAAGGTAGCCATAATGGCTGTGGGATATTGTTCTACTCTAGTGATCTGAATCTTAACTTGTAGCTGTTCAGATAAAGTGGGATCTTCCAAACTATTGTTGCAATTAGGTGCTATTATCAAACCGACACTTCCATTGTTAAGAGTAGTCAGTAAAGTACCAATCAAAGCATTTTGTTACGTTATGTAGCCAGTGTCTAGAAGAGATATCCTGGCTGTAGTAGGTGTTCCCTTTCTTCTATGAAGTGTGAGAAAGGCGTATAGATTTTACATATAGATTTGTATGGTTGTGTTCTCTCCAGAAAGAGATAAATGTTAAGTCAAGAGGACTTTACGATGATCAATTTTGATGACAATCAAATAATAATAATGTTAGAAACAAATG
>JAOSBN010000009.1:7213986-7233405 GCA_027563595.1 Erythroxylum suave
TAAAATCCTCAAAGCAGGTAATACAGCATGGAGGTAGACTGTTGAACCATCGCCGGGCTCCTTCTTGAAAAGCTGTGAAGAAAGCCTTACATTGAATGGCGTCAGGGACACAATATAGGTTCATCATTGACTGAAAGTGCTGCAGATAGTCGAGGGGATCGGTCTTTCCGGTATATTTTTCTGGGAAATCGTTTGAGGGGGAGTGGGTGGGAGTAATCCCATACCGCTGGGAAAGGCCAATGAAGCATGCCTTATAAGGCTGTGGACACCTTCCCCCTACAGAGGCCTTTTAAAACCGTGAGGGGGCTGCAACGGTAGGCCGAGAGGACACAGATCCCTCTTCCCCCAAAGCGGACAGTATCTGTGGGCCCCGCAGCCGAACCATATATAATAATAGATATTGATGTATTTTTTATTTCAATAAAATATTTTATTTTTACTTATTCTTATAAGTTTTACTTCTTATTTATTATATACTGGTTTTATAACGATTCACTACTGGTTAAATCTCTAAACCTTAAATCTTTCCTTCGATTGGTTCGTTGTTTTTCAGTTTTTAAAACATTGTCTAGAATAACACATAACTTATAATAAATATAAGATAAAGGTCCAAGGAGACCTAATTAAGATCATAAGTTTGTTGGTTCTGAAGATCATTAACCAATGTTATGGATAGGGTTTATAAAGATATTAGTTATTTTTATAAGTATTATCTTTTTACTAGAAGAAAAGAATTTTATTTTACATTTTATTTTATAAGCAACAAACATACACTCGCAATGTTTAATTTTAGTAACAAAATAGAATGAAAAAAATAGTTAAAGAATTATTTGTAGCGTTTCAACTTGGAGATAACCTAAATCTCAAACTTAGATGTTATAGTAACAGTTGCAGCCTTTGGAGATGACTTTAGACCTACCCAATCTTTACTAAGTCCATGGAAAAAAAAAGGGACTCCAAAGTTTTGAAGAAGTCTAGGTAAAGGGAAAAAGCACTTAGGCATAGAGGATGCTGGCCAGAACATTTAGATGAAAGATGAAAGAGCATATAAAGTAGAAGATAAGAAGAAAGTAATCGGTCAACCTTTAAATATATGAAGTGAAGAGAAGTCATGAGGAGATTAACCATAAGAGCAAAGTCACAAAACAATAATGAAGAAAAAGCTTCCAAAATGAAAATTCCTCTTTGACAGGGGAATTGAATACATATTTAGTCTTGACTAAGCAAAAAGTTCAAGAAAAATGTTAACAATAACATCCAGAAGAAATAAGGACTTGCACTTCTAATTTTGTGAAGATATTAGGCATGATACAGAGGATTGCAAATACCTCCATTGGGTATTTGAAAACCTAAGCAATCAAGGAATTCTCAAGAAATTTCTGATGAAAAAGGAAGATAATCGATATAAATGAAGGGATAAAGAGAGCAAGGATGCATTTCGTACTTCATGAATGAGAGAACTACAAGCATACAAACCACCAACTCAAAGGATAGTAATGTTATCCTAAGAGGAGAAAGCAAGGACACCAAAGTACATATTAGGCATAACTTCTAAGATCATAGTGGGCTGACAAACATCAAAATGATATATTAGTAAAGAAAAGCAAAATATTTTAGGTTACTTTCTAGGACAACGAGAGAGAGAACCTAATGAACCTACATACTTGATAGTTGAAACATTGTCAATGGCAAATTTATTAGTTAAAAAAAATGGCCAATCCATGAAGTATCATGGATATCTTATTTTGTAGCACTTTCAAAGAAATAGGGTTGTTTCTCAATAAAAATTTGATGTTTGTCACATCCCCTTAGTGAATATTGTTGACAAATAGAAACAAACCGAAGGATGAATCGCCCTCGCTGTTACACTTGGAACATCATCCAAACATATAACCATCATGTCAAAGTTCGATATTGTAAAAATGCCACCACTATGTAATACAATCATGGAAACCAATGATATGCATCACAAGTGTAATACTCTCCCCACATAAGCTCTTAATATAGTTCCCAACACCCAGTGATGTGAAAGAGGTTAAAGGAAACCAAAGAATGACAACCCAATATTAATTTATACCCTTTAAAAGGAATAACACCGTCAACAAAATGGATATGATAAAGCTATAAGTTAGTGACCCAACTAAGGAGATGAGAAGGAAATTAAAAAAAAAAGTAAAAAGCATTTTGATCGACATCTTTGACGGATCAAAGTACCTAATATTGATAAAATGATAGATATTGAGTAAAAAGAGTAATTTATGAGATTTCTTAGAGATAATATAAACATTACATCATCGAAATCTATAAACAAGATAGAAATGCATAGGAAATTAATAACTCATAAGGTATTTGTAGACTTACTATTTAAACTTCTCAAACAAAAGAAGACAAGTTTCATGATCAAAGACAACAAGCCATCAAATTAGAAGCATCTAAGTTACTGGAAACAAATTTCATAAAGGATACAGAATATCCTAACTGGATGGAAATATTGGTGATGATGAAGAAAACTAACAAATTAATAAACGATATTGATATATAAATGCATAATTGACCATATTTATACCCCATATTTGATGTATTTTTGTTTAATATTTTATACTTTTATTTTATACTTGATACTTAATTTTCTCCAAGTGTGCTTATAGGTTATAATTGCTTTTATGGATCATAAGGAGAAGAATTTGGACGAAAACATGACATAAAACAAAGATTTGAAGCAAAGAAGGGATAAATGGCCATGCACCAGCCTGTGTACTTCTCTCAAGTTGTCCAGAATCATAAATTTTGAGTATTTTGGGTTATAAAAGGTCTAGTACACGACCATGTATCACCCAAAACCCTAAAAGTTAGTATAAAAAGATGTGTTCGGAGGCACTATAAAACAGCAAACATTCAGAGACTTTAAGAGGTGACTAATGGGATGATTTTAATAAAAAAAGTTGGAAAACACGAAGAAATCATCAAAAAATCTCTAAGAATACAAGATCAAACCTATACCTTGCCAAGAACATTCGATAAGAGATAAAAGGGAGATTTACAATTATGAACCTGTTATTTTCTATTCGTCTTTCTTTCAGTTTATGTTTGATTTTGTCTTTAATCATGTGTAACTAAATTTCTTTAGTGTCTAGGTAAGACAAACCCTATGTTTATACTTTAAAATGTTTTGGTACTTTTATTTAATGCAATTGTTTTGATTGGTCTATTATGATCCAATTATGTGTTTAATATATGTTTTAATAGCTCCAAAATATTAGCTCACAATCTGATTTCATAATATGGGGAATGAGAAATCCTTTTATGAATAGATCTATCATAATTGAAAAGAGTTAATTGCGACCTTGGAGATAGGATATCGTAAATGCTCTATATTAGGGTCAAATATAATAGCAGAATTCACAATTTGATAAAGCAATCCTATAAATTCTAACCTTAGTAATTTGGTTGATAATCTGATAATTAGTTGTTATTAGCCTCGAGAGAGCTATTAACATATTATAGGAATTTCCAAGATCCAATAGTTAATAAAATAATTGCATGAAAAAAGATAAACTAGTTAAGGGTTTTTAGGAGATTCGAAACTTAGACACTAATTCTCGATATAGGTGATTTCTTGTTTCTCTATTCAACATTGCTACCTGTTTTATTTTATTTGCTTAAGTTTTATTTTCTTTGATTAAAAATCAAAAGTAATTCATAGACTAGATAATAGCACAATGGTAACTACTAGTATTCATCGTCTTCGTGGATCAATCTGTACTTGTCAATACCAACTATAGCTATGTCGTACACTTACAGTTGATTCATAATTGACAAACTTTAAAAAAGTCAATCAAGTTTTGGCACCATTACCTGGGACTTTGATATTAGGAACACTTGAAGGCTATTACTCTAGTCTTTACTTTTTGCATTTATTTTATTTCATTTTATTATATCTTATTATATTATTGGCTTGTTGATTTAAGTATCTTTTGAACTTTTCTACATTTACAGAGTGTTGGTGGTTTATTTTAGGAATTGAGATTTAAAGTCATAGACACAACTCAAAACAGATAGAAAGAGCGATAGTATTTTTTATAGGAGTCAGAACATATCTTTGAAATCTATAACATCACCATAAAGGAGAGATAGGTTTCCTCAAATTTTTTCGGAGGCTCAACCAATGTCTACTTCATGTTACGATATTTGTGGGAGTATTCACTACAATCATGAATGTCGAGCACCAACTTGTATATGGGAGCAACTCAGCATATATAATCAACCTCAAGGTGCACCATACAAGAATAGCTACAATTTAGAATGGAGCAATTCTTACTCTTATGGATGGAATGATTATGCTCTAGCTGAATATTTAAAGTATGGAACACTTCATACTAAAGACCCAAATCTAGAAGACATGATGCCCAATTTTATTCAAGAAACAATCATGAGGCATCAAGAAATAGAGGCTAATATTGAAAATATGGTGAATCAGATTGACCAGTTTGTGAAGATAATATATGATGAGATGCAGGGGAGTGTGCCTATTCTTATTCAAACTAATCCTAAAAAATTTGGAATGGCAATCACCCTTAATAGTGAAAAAGAGATCCCAAAATAAAAAGATGAGGAAAAGAGTAATTTAAATAAATTAATGGAACTCTTTTTCAAAATGAAAGCTAACTGATGCAAATTTGAGAGTGAAGAAAGGACAAGGTTGACCGATTGAATGGAGTGACATTCCATGAAGAGCTTCCAGAAAAAGAAGATGAAGAAGAAGAAGAGGCCTCCATGAAAGAAGAGGAAGTAAAGAAGTCGTAAGAGGTAATTAAAGTAGATGAGCTAGAAACCTCTGTTCAAGAAGAAGAAGAAGAGTGGACAGAGGCAATTGAGGAAGAACTGACATAGGAACCAAATAAGAAAACTACTGGTGAAGCATTGGTAGTGAACTTAAGTACGGAGGGTTCCCACTTTCTCAAAAACAAATTGTTTTAAGTCAATTAGAGATTTAGAAAGTTTTGTTATCCCTTAGTTTATTAACAATTTGTCTTTAAAAAAAGCATTAATGTAGTCATTAGGATTTATTAACTTAATAAATTATGTTGTTATTATTACATTGCAATAAGTGGCTTACTTATAAGCTACTAAACTGTCTTGTATAGAAAAAGGTATAAGTAAGCCACTAATTATAGACCGAGGATGAGGGTAACGGGTAGGGTATGTCGAGCTATCAATGTTAAACAATCAATGTTAAACAAACACTTGATAAAAGGCAACCTATCAATTAGGATAGATTTTTTTATGTTATTTTATTTTCACGATTCTTAGTTATTTTCATTTTTGTTATTTTTATTTTCTTTTGTTTCTTTTTATCCCTTTTTCTTTATACTTTGTGAGGCTACAATTTTAAATTAGATGGATCATAATTCAAAAAAATCGTCACATTCAGGAAAGTACCACTCATCTTTGTCACTTATTTTGTATGCTTATATTGTGTACACTAAGGACAATGTAAAACTTTAAGTGTGAGGAAGGATAAATGATCTTTTAAGTGATTTCTTGTAGCTTATATAATCTTGAATATTAAATTTTATTAACTAATATTCTAAATTGGTTAAAATATATCCATCAATATTGTATTTCATTCTTGAATATTGACTGAATTAGTGTGCAAAAAGATGAAAGTTAGAATAAAATTGCTTTTATAATTAATATTTTTAATAATCATTGAGATGGTCAAATTGAATTAAATCGCTTATTATTTATACGCATATACCCATCTTTTTCATAAGCCTTTGAGCCTAAGAGTGAATTTTAAAAAAAATTAAGTTCTTTCTGTTTTTTCATGTGTGTTATCATGTATAGTAAAGTGATCACCGAACTTGCTTTTATTATACATATTAAGACCATATTTGTTAAATTAGAATCACTAAAGTGATAAACGCACTTAGATTCAACAATTTGTGTTAACCTATTTCTTTGATTATTACCTTACCTAAAATTTATCCTTTACGAATAACCAAGTTGAGCCTTAGCCTTTTTTCATTGATTAAACCCACATATTAGCCTTTATCTTATTTTTCTTTAAAGCCTTTTTAATTGTTTTAAACCCTAAAGGTTATTTGCATTACTTTTTCTTTAACTTGAAAACCTTGAAATATCCATTATTTCTTTAATTATGGTACTGAATGCTCGAAATATTGTGATTAAAAAATGAGCATAAAAAAAGAAGAAAAGAATATGGTACCAATAGAGTTGTAATAAGAGGATATGTATATTTGTAACCAAGTTTCATAAAATCTCTTTTAGTAAATTTTCTTCAATTTAACCCTTTTTATTATCCCAATTATATCGTACCTAGCCATATTACAAACTTTAAAGAACTTTTAATTTTTTTTAGTTTATACATAAGGGGTGGAGTTATGACAATATTGCAAGCCTATGGTAAGAGTTGTACTGTGCATCGATTGAGAGTTTTAATACTTTTTACCCTAAACACTTGATTGCATTGAGTGAAATCTTGGTGAGTGTGTAAAGGCTTATGCTTTTGATTTTAATGCGATTATTGATGTTATTACTATGAGTATCGCTTAGGAAGTTGATTTAAGATAATTTTCTAATTTTATGTTAATTTGTTTTAGTGTGACAAGATGATTTATAGTATGAATGAAATGGTCAAAATTAATAAATGGTAGATGTTGTGAGATTTATAATTTTGATTATGGTTTGCTTAAGGACAAGCAAAAAATTAGGCATGGGGATGTTTGATAGATACATAATTGACCATATTTATACCTCATATTTAATGTATTTTTCTTGATAATTTATACTTTTATTGTATATTTGGTACTTAATTTGCTCCAAGTGTGTTTATAAGTTATAATTGCCTTCCTCGACCAAATGGAGAAGAATTCGGATGAAAACACAGCATAAAACAAAGATTTGAAGCAAAGAAGGGATACATGACTTACGTAAGCTCATGTACTTCGGGCCATACAAAATCATGAATTCTAAGTAGTTTGATTTATACACGATTTGGTACATGGTCGAGTATTAGATTGCCAAAACCTAAAAATTACTATAAAAGTATGCAAAATAAAGGAGCAGATGTGTATAGATGTTCAGAGACTTTGAGAAGTGACTCAAATGGTGATTTAGATTTAGAAGAGTGGAAAACATGAAGAAATCATTGAAAGATTCAAGAGAATACATGACCAAACATATACCTTACAAAGAACATTCGATAAGAAATAAAGGGAGAAATAAAATTATGAACTCGTTATTTTCTATTCATCTTTCATTTTGCTTATGTTTCATTTCGTCTTCAATCATATGTAACTAATTTCTTTAGTGTCTATGTAAGATTAACCTATGTTTATGATTTAACATTTTTTGGTACTTTTATTTAATGCAATTGTTTTGATTGATCTATTATGATTCAATTACATGTTTAATATATGTTATAATAGATCCATAATATTATATCATAATCTGATTTCTTAACATAGAAATTGAGAAATCCTTGTATGAATAGATCTATCATAATTGAAAAGGGTTAATTGCAACCCTAGAGATAGAATGACATTGGTCATTTAGATTAAGGTCAAACCTAATAATAGAATTCACAATTCGGTAAAGCAATAATATAAGCTTTGACTTAAATAATTCGATTAATAATCTTAGGATTAATTGTTATTAAACCTGAGAGAGCTATTAGCATACTATTTAAAATTTCAAGGTCTAATAGTCAATAAAATAATTGCATGATAAAAAATCAACTATTTAAGGGTTTGTAGGGGGATTCGAAACCTAGATACTAATTCTTGATATAGATAATTTCCTAAGTGATTTCTTACTTCTTTGTTCAAAATTGCTACCTATTTTATTTTATTTTATTAAGTTTTATTTTCTTTAATTGAAAATCAAAACCAAATTCGTAGACTAGATAGTAGGACAATCGTAACGACTAGTATTCAACATCTTCGCAGGATCGGCATGTACTTGTTGACACTAACTATACCTACGTCATGCACTTGCAGTTAATTCATAATTGACAAACTTAGAAAAAATAATTAGATATGCATCGATTATATATAATTGAACAAAATATGCCTTAAAGATAGTTACCCATCATGGAAGATAGATTAGCTAGTTGATATAAACTTAGAATACCAGATGTTAAGCTTTATAAGTATACAATCAAGCTATAACAAAATCAAAGTAAGTAAGGAAAATAAGGAGAAGACATTATTCATAATACACAATTATACTTACTGATACAACAAAATGTCATTCAGACTCAAGAATGTAGATACAATATATCAAGGTTAGTGAACTTAATATTTTAAAATAGTTGGATAGAAATATGGAGGCTTATATGGACAATATGATCATATTTTTTTTAAAACAAAGGAGTTTTAATACACTTCAAGGGATGCCATGTGGAAGACTTCAAGGGATGTTTTAATACACTCAAAAATACATAATGAAATTAAACTAAAAAATGTGTTTGAGGTAAAAGTAGGGAAGTTCTTAAGATCATGGTAATATATAGAGAAATGAAGTCAATTTTGACAAGATACATGCCATAGTAGAAATAAAGACATCAACAACATTCAAGAAAGTTCAAAGATCCTTAGAGGGCACCACACGTCTATCATAATTCCTATCTAGGTCAGATAAGCATTACTTTTTAAAATTTAACTCAGGATAAAACGATACTTAAAGAGACTTTCAAGAAGTTTAAACAATACTTAAAGAGAGTCATGTCATTTTTAACGTTAATCTATACAGAAGATCTCTATCTATACACGCAAGTCTTCAAATAGACAATAAATTTTTGTATTAATCAAGGAAGAAATTGATATACAAAAGCTTGTGTATTATATCAATAAAATCTTCTATGGGGTAAAGTAAATGTACCTAATGCTTGATATGATAACCTACATAATCCTCACCTCAACTCAAAAAGCTTCGATCGTACTTCTAAACTCATACATTCAACATGTGAACAAAATTATCATTTACGTAGATTTTTCATAAACTAGATGCGTCAAGATTACAGTGATATGGGTGGTTAAACCTGAAGAATTCAAAATTAGATACACCGTAAAGGGTTTATTACAATCATAGGTCATCACTGATTTTATGGTAGAAGCAGCCACCCAACATCCTCATGAAAGTGAAGAGCAAAAAATGATAAGACTAGATAATACATGTAGATGGAGCAAAAAAAAGGGAAATATAGTAGTACATGAATCTGTAGAAGGCTCATTTGACTTGATTATCTAGTATGCCATTAGACATATATTGTTAAAATTTTAGATAATAAGATAGAAAATGAAGTAATTCTGGTAGGTGTCTGATTGATATGGCTTTTAATTATTCATGCCTGTCATTTGTATAACTACTATACATAATACATATATAGTTTTTATCTTAATAGTGATATGGCTTCTAACTGTTAATACTTCTCACTTATATTTTTTATAACTAACATGCATAAATGGTTAGTATAGAACTAGATTTTTTGGTTATTAAATGCTTATCATGATAATTACATATGTACTATAAATAAACACCAATAACTCTACATCAATACAATTCAAATTATTTGAACAACTTATGTTCCTTATGGTATCAAAGCCACGTTTAGGTTAATCTTCTTCTTTATGAAGTTTTCCAAGCTTGATCAAAATATATTGCAAAAAATGGTATTAAATAATATAGTTCATGTATTAAAACGTCAAAACGAAATGGTTCTGCTAATCACAAATATAGGCACAGTAATGAAACTGGCTTATCATTATTATATCAACCTTCTGTTCCTCATTTATATTGGCCATATGCTTTTGACACAACCGACTATATCATCCATTGATTACCTACCCTAGCTAAAGCCCTTATTTTACTTTACTTCATCGACAACTTAATTATAATGAACTTCAAATCTTTGGATGTTTATATTAACCATGATTACGTCAATATCGCAAAATTAAGTTTGAGTGAAGTTTTGCTAAATGTGTGTTTATTGGATATAGTAAAATACATAAGGGTCATTTTTGCATAAACTTTAAAAACTAACAAAATCATTATCTCAGGACATGCATTTTTTGATGATCAAATATATCCATTTAAAGTTAATAGTGTTGGAACCAATTTTAGCTCTAATCTGACAATAATATTCTTGCCTTGTATATCCCTTCTACACAAACAATAGCTCACCTAATCCTATCTGTATCACTCGGTCAACCTCGGCCATAAACAAAATCTCTTCTCCTTCCCAACATATTATCTATTCAACCAACTGATTAGTCAACTGCATTTGTACCTCCTAACCTGTCATTTCGTTCTACCCCTTTTCTCCAAACATAGATGAAAATTGACTCTCCTTACTTATCCTATCATAATTGATGTGAATCGCAAAGTAATACAATACTTGGAGCAATGGGATAAAAACTACACCTAATAGCAGTTTTGTAATTATGCGACCAATTTGGGCCTTCAATTTGACAATTTTACTATTTTTGGTAATTTTTGATTTTGAAATTACTTTTTATAGGGAGTTAATTATTGACACATCGTTTAGGGCTTCATTCTTGGTAAATTTCGAGTTTTTAGGAATGTTTTGGAATTTTGGACATAGTCAAGGTTTTCTTTGTATCTTTGGGATTTTCTATCTATGTAAGCGCATTGTAGTTGAAACTCAAGATAGTTTTTGATTAATGAAATAAGAATTCTCTTTCTCGTATTTTTTTTATATTCTTTTGTGAATGAATGAAATTGAAAGAGTTCTATATTCTTGGCAATTGTGAGTGATTCATTGGCAAATTTGTTATTGTGTAATTTGATGATATATTGATTTATAGTCCTAATGAAGAGGTGCATTACAACATTTGCAAGAGGTCTTGTTCGTCCTTTGTAAGGAGAAATTTTATGTAGCAGCAAAGAAGTGTGTGTTCATGACAAATAGAGTCTTATTCCTAGAGTATGTGGTTTCTAAAGACAAACTGCAAGTTGATGAGTCCAAAATTGAAACAGTGATCACAACCACAAACCATCATAGAGGTCCATAGTTTTTATGGTTTGGCTTCTTTTTATAAGCATTTCATTCCCCACTTCAGAAAATCATGACCCTAATCACTAAGTGTATACAGGAAGGCAAGCTTGCATGGATTGAAGAGGCTGAGGGAGCATTACGATTGATAAAGCAACGTTTTAGCATTACTCAACTTTTCCCAACCATTTGAATTGCATAGTGATGCCTCGAAGGTGGACATTAGAGCAGCTTTAAGCTAGAATAATAGACTAGTGGTGTACTATAGTGAGAAGTTATCCAGATCCAAGCTCAATTACAGTACCTATGATGTGGAGTTCTATGTTGTCGTACAAGTTGTCAAACAAAGGAAACACTACTTGTTCCACAAAAAGTTGGCATAATCGACATTTTCCTTGTACAATATTGGAGGAAATAAATAATTTCTTTAAATCCTTCTCCTAAGTACGGAAGGCTTGAGATTCTTAAAGAGCATTATTGGTGCAATGGACCTGTTGTTGCGGCCATTTGGCAAACACCAAAAGCGACAAGTAAAGGCCTTCGACAGTTAGATACGCTGGCATGGGATTGGGCGTGGGTCCCATATAAACCCATGCATGGACAACCATCCCAGTTGGCATGTAACAACGATGGATGAACCAGAGCATTTAACTAGCATAGACTGCTCCAAGAGTTAACTGAAGATCAGACAGACTTCCGGAAAGTCTTAAATTTCTCCTCTGTTTTTTGTGTAAAACCCAAGGCATTTTCTAAAACAATGTGCAAAATAACTTCACCTAAAACTTTGATTATGTTTCTTAGCCTTGTTCTCTACAGATCCTAATAAAGTTGTTACGAATCTTTGCTACTAATTAAAGAGTAAATTTTCCTTATTTTTGTATATGTATCCATTAGTAGGTCAAATTTATGTTTTTTTAATTAATAAATAATTATGATAGTTGAAATCTAATTGAGAATCAAGTTGAACTTTTAAGAGAAACACTGAAATTGAAGGAATAGATTAGGTAGCATTCTGTTTGATATTGTCGTTAGTTATTGAACAACAAAGCTTACAACAAGATCCTCTTTCTTTTTCTCGTTTCGTTTGCTTTCTTTTGTAAGAGCAGGCTTATTAAAACCGTGCTTGGTGCTTCTTACACTTTAAGGTTTCCTGTATATTTCATTTACCGTGATTCAATGTAGCTAATGCATTCTATGGAAGAATACTTCAACCACAATAGCTTTTGACAGCATTGTTACCAGTTCCTGCAGCAATATTATTGAATACTGTTCCTATCCATTACCGACTAGTTAAGTTACCCACGATGCATAATTCGAGCTTTTTATTTGTGTGGGTGATGTCTTATCACAAAGATTATCTAGTTCCCCTTGGTTTCAAACATTTGCTTTTTACAAAGTCGTTTCGAGGCGCACCATTAACCTTTTTCTTTCACCATAAATTTATGTCGTTGTTGTCATCGTCCCACTGTCCTCCTCTCTGTCCCTCACAATGCCCCACCATCCTCGTCTTTGTTGCTACCGAAGCCCCCCTCCTTCGTCTATCTAACCCCCCTCCTCCGTCGTATCTGCTTCAGGGCCTGAAAGGGTGTAGCATCTGCTTTAGAGACAATGACGGCTAAGTATGGTCTATAGATCTTCTCTACAACACTTTAGCTTTGTTGTGCTATGAACGACTCCTTATTGTGATTTATAGTACCTGTGAAACCAATGGATCGAATATTATTATAACTTGCCTGAATGTAAGGAGCGAGATTTCATTTTCTAGTTTTTCTTTCTTTTTTTTTGGGAGCTTACAATCTTCTTGATTTTAAGAAACAAAGATAACTATTTGATGGTTTTTTAGATAGCATCATCCCACCACCTCAAATGCTTAAATTTGTATTTAGTGTCGTGAGATAATGCTTATGATCTTGTAATCTTTTACACTTCGAAATTCATTAGGGAAATCTTGTACTTTGAAATTTAGTAGATTTAATCCATTGTGATTGCTTTAGAGCAGTTTAAATGTTAAAAAAAAAACATATACAACATTTCACAAAAGATTAACCATTTTTTATAATGAAATAATACATAACAGTTTTGCATAACTAGAAAATGAATATGTAATAAATGGAATTCAAAAAGTAACATAAAAGCTAATATGTTCATATAGCGAAAATTTGTGTGAACTAAAAAAATTATTTCAAAATTATAGTCAAATTGTACTTTGATTATAGTGTGATGTTATTTGTTGTATAGAGTATGGTATTTTGTTTTATATGTTGTGATGGTATTCTTTATACTTAGTTGCGGTATTGACATATTAAAGATAGTATTTATTTGTATAGTGTGATGGTACTTTTATATAGAATTATGATATAATTTGTATGGTCATAGTATTCTCTAGATATTATGTTGTACTATTTATACTTAATATGGTATAACATATTAAACTAAAATTTATACTTATTTTTGTAGTGTAATTTATATGGAATTATTGTATAGTTTGTATGGTGTCGTGTTATTCTTCATATATTGTGATGATATTCTTAGTACTCTATTATGTCATTGACACATTAAAGTAATAGTGATGCTCATTTGTATAGTGCGATGATATTTTTATATATAATTATGGTGTAGAATGTATGGAATCAATGTGTCTTTATATGTTGTTATGGTGTTCTTTACACCTAGTTATAGTATTGAAAAATTAAACTAAAGACAATATTCATTTATATATTACGATGATATTTCTTATATCGATTTGTAGTATAATTTCTGTAAAGTCATAGTATTCTTTATAAGTTATGATGGTATTCTTTGTACTCAATTATGGTATTAATATATTAAAGTAAGGGTGGTACTTATTTATATAGTGCAATGGTGTTTTTTTTATATAGACTCATGGTATAGTTTGTATAAATTCATGATATTCTTTAAATATTATTATGGTGTTGTTTGCAGTTAATTGTGGTATTATCATATTAAAGTAAAGATGTTACTTATTTGAATGACATGATGATATTTTTTACGATGAATTATAGTATACTTTGTATAGAGGGTATTCTTTATAAGTTATGATGGTACTCTTCATATGTATTAATAATATTCTTTTTATTCATTTAGATATAATGATAAATTGACTAGTATAACCATATTTTAGATTAAATGGTTATTACGTAAATCAAAAGGTACCACTTCCACTAAGCTGCCTATTTTAGTTTAAACTATTTGATGAATTATCTTTTTCCTCTAGTATATATTATCTCACTGCCTCTTCCATTTGTTATTTTTTGAGATGGATGTGACATGTCTATCCATTCTATTGTTTAATATAAGTTTTCTCTTAAATTTTGGCTTTCTAATCCCTTCCACTCTCAAATACCCAACATTTCCATTCACTTATCAGAGTATCTTTTATCAAGTATCAAATACCTAACTATTTTCCATTTAAATACATACTATTTCACAATTAATGTTTGTGTTATCCTAATAGTTGAATATGATGGGCAAGTGAAATTCGAAGAGAAAAAAGTTGAGATAGAGTGAAAAATGTATTTGTTGGGTATATTCTTAATAAAACTGAGATTATGATAAGAAATTTAAAAAAATGCCTACCATTCTTTCTCTATTTTATGTCGCTCCATTACTTTTGGTTCTTGCTTAACTTTAGATAAGGTTTTTATGATGTTAGGTCAACCAAAGAAAAAGTAAAAAAATGTGTTTTATAAGGTTTTTATTTTACTTTATGTAATCTAGCATATAAATTTACTATTTACCTTTTATCTTTATTATATGTGCATAATGGCTTTTTATGTTTCATGATTTCACACCTTCCTATTTTTATGTCTAACCCGTCTTTTTTTTTATGTAGGGAGTTAAAGTGTTTCCTAACTGATACTAATATTAAGATAATAACAATTTTACCTTAGGTGAGCTGCTTTAATGATTGTTATTTCTTTATTATTTATTAACTGCTTATAAGTTCTTCAATCTTATCTTGTTTCTTTATATATATATATGTGTGTGTGTGTGTGTGTGTGTGTGTGTGTGTGTGTGTGTGTGTGTGTGTGTGTGTGTGGTTTTGGACAAGGTTGGAAGGTGATCTTTATATTTATTTAGACTAATTGGTTAGGGCATCACATGTTATGAATTATGTTACTTAAAATCCATATGATGAACATGCCATCATAAAAACAAACTCTTCTTGAAGTTTTTATCAAATGGTTATATGTCCCTAGTTTTACTTGTATGAGTGAAATTCCTAATTGTTGATAGGCCATTGTGATTAGTTCAAGTCTTTATTTAAATGCTTATATATGAACGTTGGTTTGAGCATTGTATGTTTAAGTTTGTGTGTTATAAATGACACATATGTTCATCAAAATCCCTACTGTACACCAAAGTGACATCAAAATACAAAACAACAAACTTCTAGTGAATTTATGTGAAATATGATTAATTAATCTTATAAAAGTTCTTGGCGTATTTGTGATTTCAAATGGCATTACTAAACATTCATAAAGTCATTTTTTATTTTAAATGTAGTTTAACACTTACCCCCTTCCCTGATCCTAATTTGACAGTATCTAAAATTTAAATCAATCTTCATAAAGATACTAGACCTATAAAATTCATCTAGGATATTACCAAACTTAAGAATGGGATGGTGATACTTTAATGTTATATTGATTATAAACCTGCAATCAATACACATTTTCTATTATCCATCTTTTTATAGAGAAAAATTACAGTAGATAAGCAACTTCTATATTATTTTATTTTACATAAAAACTCACTTTTCCTTTTTTTCTCTACTTTTTTATATTTTTAATCTATTTTTTGAGCTTTTAACCTTACTAACATTTTCAAAATTTGTTATCTTTTACCAAATTGATAAGAGGATCTCATTATTTTTTCTGATTATAATCTATTTTTTGGTAGATATAAAACCTAAAAACTTGGAATATAATTGGTTTGGATAGGACAATGTAAGGCTTATATCACTTGAGTACACGTCCTACCAATCTAATGTCATCATCACCCCTCACTCAGCCATCAAAGCTGAATCTAAAATATCTCTTACTTTCTTTGATTTAATGAAATAATATGAAATCAGTCCAATTTATGAAATTATAGAATGGAATTGCCTTAATTCATGTATTGAAACTAATACATTGTTCTATCCATTGATGCATTAAAATTGATGTAATCTTCTTACACAGATGTAAACTAAATACTGAAGAAAAATGTGGACAAATCCTTATCCTTATCATCTGTTAATTTCTTTCATATTGTTTTCATATATGCAACACATATTGGTAAAGATTTGGATATTGCCATTAATGCATTCAAGACTAGATTGGTAATTAGATTTTATTTATTTATATTAGCATTGATGCATGAAATAATAGTTTAGATAATGAATTGGAGTTGAATATCTTTTTCTTCATTATTTATAATCCTCCCATTTAGAATAAACATTGGTGGTGTTATTGTTTTTCAATATAAGTAAGTGAGATTATGATAATCAAGTCTAATCATAAGGAAAATGGTAAAATGAAGAACTTGTTTGGAGCACTAATGAAGCATGTTATTTGAACTGTATGTCGTAATATAAATTCCATTATATTATGCCTAAAAACAAAATATTGGTTAGAGATTATAAGCATATTTCTTATGGCAAGTTTTGGTTTATTTTAGTATGGAATATAATGATAAAGTTTTGTGATCCATTTATTCTATCGCTTATGTAAGAGAATTCCCAAGGCAACAAAAGAAGTAACAAAATCATTATGTTTATCTCTTTCTAATGTCTATATCACATGCTGGAAGTGTTCTGCTTGTGTTGGTATATATCACATGCCTTTGTTGACATTATACTGAAAAATGATTGTAAGAATTTCAAGTTTTAATGTTTATAGTGAAATTTGGCATTGTATGCAACAAATATAAATACAAAAATATTGAACAAGTATATTATATTAAATATGAAATATTCTTTTTCATAGGCCTTATTTTGTGTTGAAGAATGTCATTTATTCTTCTTCTTTGTAGTACGTAGTTTTTCATCTATCCAGGTAAGTCGTCCAACTAATGTTTACCATATATGTTGCTTAATAGTGCAAGTATTTGTATTTGGCTTTTATTCGAATGCAAAGGAGGTCTTAATTTTCTGTTGTTATTTAGAATATTCTTATAATCATTGTTGAGCTTTTATGTTCTTCTTTAATATTCTAGGTATTTATGTTTGGGTTTTGTTTGAATTATTGATGATTATATGTATGATTATAAAAGTATTTACTGTGTGGAATGAATTTGAGATCCTATGGATGCTCCAATGCATAATAAACTCCTAGGATAGTATATAGGCTAGAAACCTATGATATAACTCCCATAATAGTATATAGGCTGGAAACCTATGATATAACTCCCATAAGACTTGTCGCTGAAAAATTCCATAAGCTTAGGAGTCAGAGCGAGAATTTGCTTTCTCGATTCATATGATGTAACAATGTCGCATACCTTAGTGTCTCTTTTAATTCAAACTTAGTGTACAACCATGAATCAAAAATTAAAGAAGTAGTAAGTTGTATAGTTACGAAAAATTCATAATGATTTGAGGCATAATAAACTCCTAGGATGGTATATAGGCTAGAAACTCATGATATAGCTCCCATAAAGCTTATCAGTGAAAAATTTCATGAGCTTAGGAGTCACAATGAGTACTTGCTTTCTAGATTCATATAGAGTAACAATGCCACGTACCTTAGTGTCTCTTTTAATTCAAACGTAACGTACGAACTTGAATTAAAAAAGAAAAGAAGCGTAACGTATAAACTTGAATTAAAAAATTAAAGAAGTAGTAAGTTGTATAGTTATGAAAAATTCTCGACGATTTAAGGCAAATAAACCATTAGGATGGTATATAGGCTGGAAACCTGTGATGTAGTTCCCATAAGGTTTATCAGTGAAAAATTTCACGAGCATAGGAATTACAGTGAGAACTTGCTTTCTCGATTCATATGCTGTAACAATGCCACATATCTTAAGGATATATCTTTGATCAAAGTTTTGACAAAATTCTTGGTTGGTACAATGAATCATTGCCTTTTGATCATACAATGGTTAGTAATTTTTACAATATAAAGAAACTTATTAGGGTTCTTGTTTGCCGGTTGAAAATTTGATTGCGGCAAATTTGGATGTATGTTGTTTTGAGGAGATGATGTGGAATTACAAGAGTGTAAATTTTTTGGAGTTAATCTAGGTTCAAACCTAGAAAACGTACTATGAAACAGAAATTAGTACCTTGGAAGCTAACATATTATTTCCCACTAACTAGAAGACTTTAAAGACTATATGCCTCTGATGTTACTGCATCTCACATTAGATGACATAATGAACATAAGCAGGAAGATGGAATAATGAGTCATTCATCGAATGTACTAATATGAAAACATTTTAATAACATCTATTATGAGTTTGCAATTGAAAATTGAAATGTTACATTGGGATTGTCGACAAATGGATTACAACCATTTAGTCAATCCAGGCAACAATATTCATCATGTCCAATCATAATTACTCCTTATAATTTTCCTTCATAGATGTGTATGAATGAGGAATATATATTCATGACAGTGATTGTGCCAAGGCCTAAAAATCTAAAGCATAAAATTAATGTATTCTTACAACCATTGGTATTTGAATTGCATCATCTTTGGGAATATGACATGGAAAACTAATTTGATACTTCATAATCTAGATGTTATCTTCCAAATGAGGCCAAAACATTTTGTTTTGAAAACCATAGGAAATTTCATCCTCCAAATCATCCATTTAGACATAATAAACAAAATTTCATTAAGGATAGGAAGGTACAAACACCTCCTCCCCCTTATAAAGCTGGTGAAGAAATATTGTAGGAAATTGATGAATTAAGGTTGTTGAAAGTTACAGAACTTGAAGCTGATGAAGTTAATAAAGGCATTAGTAAAAATTTGGTTGGAGAAGACGAAGCTTCATATTGGAAAACTAATTTGATACTTCATAATCTAGATGTGAACTATATTAAATAAATATTTTTGACAATTTGTTAAATACTATAATGGAGATTGAAGAGATGATAAAGGACAATGCAAAATTATGGGCTGATTTGAAGCTTTTTTGTAGAAGAAATGAGTTCGATAAAAATCTTCAAACCAATAAATATCCAAAAGCATGATACACTTTGGAGAAAAACAAAAGGAAATTTTTGTTGGTAGTGTGCCTAGGCCAATGGACATATGTGACTTTTGTACTGACATTCTAACTTATTAATAGTATATTATGAGGTATTCTTTTATATATGCATGTATATTGTTTACGTAATGTGATTTACATTCCATGAATAGTATTAG